>SNQN01000999.1:72383-109248 GCA_008642245.1 Bassia scoparia
TTTAAATTTTTGCAAAATTTCAATGTTTAAATTCATGCTCAATTTTTATGCTAATCCAATTTTCATACTCCTTTTTTGATTAGTAGGCCTAAAGAAAAAAAATGATTTAGGGGTTTCATATAATCCGAAAAATAAAATAAATAAATAAATAAATAAATTTCATTCGACCATTATTATAAAAAAGAGGGGGTGGAATTTTTTATTTATCCTTTTTGACTTGAACTTGTATTAGTATATTCCACGACTTTTTGTTTTTAATTGAGTATGAATTTATATATTGGATTTTGTTGTTTTGAGCTAATTTTGAAAGAAAATTTCATTTTAGAGGTGTTAAATTATTAAGCACGTATTTATTTATTTATTTATTTATTTATTTATTTAATTTATCTAATTAATCATGGTCCTTGTCATAAAAAGAGTTTGTTGTTGTTGGCACTAATTAGCATTTTAGGGAGTTGGGTTAGTGAGTTGTTTACCCTCTTAATATATCATCATTGATTGACACTCTTGAATTCTCATTTGATTATAGGTACTTAATACAAGATGTCAGGACTGAACATTTTTAGCCGAAAGACCTCAAAGAAGGCAAGGACATCAACCAATGAGCCTTCCTCCTCCTCCCGTCCTCAAAGAGGGGAGGAGGAGGATGACTTGTACTCCACAGGGCCGATTGAGCCTAGAACCTATGAGATCCGGGCGACYGGAGATTATTTGGTTAAGCTCAACACGTTCAAGACAAGGAGGATAACACCACCTCGTTTTGTCATCCTCCTATTTGTGAGGAATTTGGGATCATGGCTCATGTGGAGYCGTTCTTGGCCAATGACGGGCTTAATGCGCTTTTCAACGTACAAATCCCGACAAAGTATGTGCCTAGTGCCTACAAGAAGGACCCGGAGGCCATTCTTCCTCCTCTCACCATCCGAAGCTCACTTTGGAGTTCATGTCGAGGTTCAATTATACTGAGGAAAGTGATACGATTCATTTCCGTATGTTCAACAAGACTTACGGGTTGACTATTGTGCAATTGAATCAACTTTTGGGGTTCGATCCTTCGGCCCAAATCARAAATTTGAGGAACTATACTTTGGTCCGGGGCTTCAAACAACAAAATTTTTGGAGTGAGATCACCCGAGGAGTCGAGGACTTTTACTACAGCTCTCGCTCCTCTGAAATTATTCATGCGAGGATTCGGTATTTCCACCGTGTTTTAACCCTATTTTCTTCTCTAGACAAGAAATAGGGAAAATCACGGCGGTGGAATTGTATATTGTGTGGAGGGTCGTGAAGGGGCCCCAATATTTCAACCCCACCAAGCCGGAGAACAAGATCAATTGGGGTTATGTTTGGGTGGATCACTTCAACAAGATCACCCATACCCCCGGGAATGTGGGAACCATCCAATGTGGTGGTTTGATCTYTATGCTCGCCTCTCGTATTTTACGGAACCGAGATGTCTACGCCGGCCTCTTYTCTCTATCCACTAGTACCTATTTGGATAGGGACGAGTGTTTCCAAATCAAGTTCCTTCACTTCCATGACAACAAGAAGGACATTTGGAAAGTCCAAGAGATCCCATGGTGCCTCTTGCCTTGTGAGACGATGACACGTCCTCCGACCAACGCCCAATATCCTTGGAGGAC
Organism: Bassia scoparia; assembly: GCA_008642245.1. NCBI lineage: Eukaryota > Viridiplantae > Streptophyta > Magnoliopsida > Caryophyllales > Amaranthaceae > Bassia > Bassia scoparia. The sequence goes on from SNQN01000999.1 coordinate 74,027, forward strand.
ACCTATGAAGACCATCCCGGTGGAGGATCTCTATGGCCACGAGCATGAGTCTCGGATGGGTGCTAACTGAGGTGTTCGGCCCGTTCCTCCACTCCCCTTTGGAGTGACCCCGCTCAATTCCGCTCCACCACCCACCCCCGAARAGATGCAACAACAACAACAATAACAACAACAACAAGCGGAGGAGGACCTCCCTTATGCTCAACCAMGGCAACGCCGTCAAAAGCGGCGACCTCGCCCACCCTCCGACACGGAGGGATGTACGTCTTCTAACCCTCCTACTTCTTCTACTACTCCTCCCACTATTAGCCTTTCCAAAGAATTTCTTAAAAAATTTGATAAATTGACTACAAATGTGGAAAGGCTACATAGGGCAAACGAGATGGTCATTGCCACCCCATCCTATTCGGAGTTTCAAAACTTCCTAAAGGATGTGGATGAGGGTATTCTCTCCCCCTACCTCAACTATCCATACTCCCCGGCCCAATTGGGACCCCTCCAAAATTGGACCCCGAAGATGGTAGACGAGGATGGCAATTCAATTGCCCGTGAGGGGGAAGTTTATCCCTATTGGCAAGGCCCGGGGACGTTGGACACCAGCGCCCCCGAATACAGAGTAGTGCCTCCCTATGATTTTCATCAAATGGGAGGATGTGATTTTAGAGGGGATCCTGCTTATCCCTATGACCCCGTCGCGGCTGGGCGAGATAGGATGACCGATCCATATTACAATTTTTCCCCCAACTACTACGGTGGTTGGGAACCCCATGGTCCTCCTACCTCGCTCCGCTACGATTGGAACCCTAGCCGCACATATACCGATGAACCTCAAATTGCGGCGGGGTATGATATGAGTCGGTGGTCTTTCCGTCCTAATCCGCCACCCAACACTCAACATGAGCAGGATCAAGACTAGTGTGCATTTGTGTAACTTTACCTTCCCTTGTGCTTGCTTTTTGAACTCCAAGACGGAGTTCCGTTTTAGTTGGAGGGGGAGAGTTCCACAAATACGTCASTTTTTGTTGCTTGGTTGTGTATATATTATTTATATTGTATATATTGTATATTTGTTTTGTATTATTTTGTATTATTGTGTTTGGAGTTCGTTTTTGCTTTTGGATCCGTAGCTTGGATGTGAGCCCGAATTTAGGGCTCTTGTGCCTATATTGGTTTGGACGTGACTTTGTAAGTTTCCTTTAACTCCACCTCTTTATTGATTGTAATTTATGTGGCTAGATTCTAGGATTTTCCTTTTACACTTGGAGATACTATCATTTGGGATTATGTACTTGCGGTGTCGTAGGGGTTGTCCTTACGACGATTTTATTTTATTTGGTTGCACGGAGGTTTTTGGATTCCCCCTTGAGGTTTATTTGTAGTGTCCTTGACTTAAGTCAAGTTGATTTGGAGTTGATAAGGGAATGATAAGGATTGTATTGTAAATCGTATCTCCAAGTTTTCCTTACTTTCCTAGGATTTTCCTATTTATTGTTGTGCTTGTATATATGTGTTGTTTGCTTTTGAGTTTTTAGGTATAAAGTTTGAAAAATCACAAAAATATCTAAAAATGCAAAAAAGACCTAAAATATTTTCTTTTCCTTTCTTTTCTTCCCTTTTATTTTTCTTTCTTTTTGGTTTTCAAGGCAAAGTGGTAAATTATATTTTGTGTAACGGATTTGGATATTGGATGGGATTTGAGTTTTAAGAAACTCATTTCCCTCCCAACCAAGAGTCTAGACAGGTCTAGTTTTTCAAAATCACCATTCTTTTCAAAATCCAAGTCATGAAACTCTCTTCCTAGGAATTCTTTTGATTGGCACRCTTTACAAGCAAGCCATGAGATACTTTCACGGTGGTRAGCTTTCTAGCCAAGCCGAGAGTAGCTTGGTGAATGATAGGAAGCCTTGCTTAGTGATTTTTGTGTGTACATTGAGACCTTGTGAGTTGTGTGAATTCTTTTAGAGCCAAGTAGGCACATACAAGTCAAAATTCCACAAAATTTGAGTGTTTGCACTAGAGTCCTTCCTTAACTATTTGTTTGTGACTTTTTCGAGATCTAGACCGAGCTACTTGAGGAGTGATAAAGCATTCATTTCGGGTTTTGGGTTCAAATTATTTTTCCCTTTTTCATTTACCTTTTTATTTCTTTTTCCACATACGTATTTGGGAAGAAATTTTGGGTTTTCGTTTAACTTTGGCACCCCTTTGAGCTTTCTTATCCTTATTAGCCACATTATGTACCTCTTAGCCAAATTCTCACATCTTTTGACCTTTAGAAGACAAGTGAAGTGTGGTTTTTGAGTTTGTATAGGCTATGTGTATAAAGCCTCAAAGTGTTGTTAAGTGTCATTAGTAGAAAAAAGCTCAAAAGCTGCGGTTATTAAGGGCCCAAAAGCTGCAGTTTTGGGCTGCAACTTTTGGGGTTGCGGCTTTTGACAAAATTCATCAAAAGTTGCGGTTATATAACCGCAGCTTTTGACACTCAAAAGCTGCAGTTTTTAACTAATAACCGCAGCAAGACTGCAATATAAAAAAAAATTATTTCACGAAAAATATATAGACCAATTCGTAATATTTTTTTTTCCTTTAATGAAAATTATACAATGATTATTTGTAACTTTTGTTGTTGTTCTTTTTATGATGTCCAAAATCAATATTATCATTAATAATAACTAATGATGTCGAAATTTTTTATATTTTATGATCTTGAGAATAAGTATTACTAATGATGTCCATAAAAATATCGATTGTCCAAAAAAATCACTAATGTTGTCCACAAAAATCACTAATATTGTCCAAAAAAATATATTCATGTTCTTGAGAATCGTCATCAAAAGCGTACATGTTACCTGTAACAAATTTAAAAAATTGAAATTGTAAGTTTTTATCATTAGATTTAACAAAGAAAAAAAAATTAAAGAATCAAAGAATAAAGAACAAATTCCACATCTTGCATGTAAATATTAAATGGAAATTTGAAAGCTATGATATCAAATATATAAAAGTTCCAGATCTTGACAAAATATACAAATAAAGAACAAATTCTAGAAAAATAAAAATATCAGATAAAAACTCAAATAAAAAATTTGCAAAAATAAAATACCAGATGTTGCGACCAAAAAATCATCAAAATTAACTAAAACAAAATCAGTAAACATCATTCAAAAACTTAAGATCTACAGTTAGCTAACCCAAAATTGAAAGACAATCGAAAAAATCAAAAAATGAAAATAAAATTAGCAAACCACAAATCAGACATACTTCACCCTCCATCATTCCTACACAAATCAATATTTATAACAACCACAAATCAAAATAAGAATTGAAAACACAGAAGTAAAAAAAATAAAACCTAACTAAAGTGAAAATTGACCAAAATAACTTAATAAAAATCAAAGGCGAATGAAGATAAAAATTCCAGAATATTAAAGGTGTGAAAGAGATGTAAGGATGGAAGAGGAGAGAGATCTGAAAGAGAGGCTTGAAAAATTCCAAAATATTAAAAAAAATTAAAAATCGAATTTTTTTAAAAAAAAATCGAAAACACGTTAAATAAAAATCATGAACCAACAAAAAACCCCGAAAATTCAAGATCTATATACTTGAAAATTATTAAACTAAAAAATGAAGATAAAAATAAAAAAAATAGAAACTAAAAATCATGAACAAACGAAAAAACTTAAAATAAAAAATCAAACAAATAGATCTTACCAATAACATCTAAGATCAAAAACGTGAAAAACATGAAATATCAGAAGTAACATTGGGCAGCAAGAGAGAGGCGGTGGGCTCGCGAACTGGACAGCGAGATGCGAAGAGAGAAGAGAGAGGGGAAAGATGAAGGTGATGAAGAGAGTCAGAGAGAAGTGAAAAGAGTAGAGAAGTGAGGAGAGAGAATGAAAGTGGCGTGAGGAATGAAAGTGGCATGAGAATGAGTAGGGTTTGTTACTTAATGAAATATAAAAGGGTCGAGTTGGTTGTTGGGCCTTAGGCCCTTAGTGAACGAGAGTTTGTTTGTTTTTTTTTAATAAATAGTTAAAAGCTGCAGTCAGGTCAAATAACCGCTGCTTTTGTGTTATTTGCAATTTTTTTGCTCTAGTATGGGTTAAAAGCTGCGGTTATTGTAAAAACCGCAGATTTTACATAACCACAACTTTTGAGGTGCAGTTTTTGACCTTTTTTCTACTAGTGTGTGTAAGTGAAATGCAATAGTATTGAGAAGTCTATTCCCAAGTGCTTGCATTTAAAAAAAAACGAAAAAATAAAAGAAACCAAAAATATGCACATTGGGAAAAATAATTCAAGTGAAGTGATTTGTATAGGGAAAGCAAGTGTGCTATGAACTTGCCTCCCAAGTGTGAGAGTGTTGTGTATTGGGGCACCTCAATCCCCAAAGTTTGGTTTGATGTTTGTTGACTTCACTTGTGTAGGTATACCACCACAAGCAAAATATTTCTATCCTCACCCAACCTTTAGCCCATACATTACAACTCAGAAAGTCCTTTGACCTTGAGAGTTGAGTCACAAAAGGTGGAGGGAGTCACAATTTTTCATTTTGGATGTCTAGTGCAATATTCTTAAACCTCACTCTTAAAATCTCTCTATGCTATTCTTTGAGCTCTTTCTTTGAGCTATGTGTTGTCACCGAGTTTGGTTTACTTGAAGCCAAGGAGGGTCGCTTTGGAGAGAGGAAGAGAGTAAAATGACGTGATTTATTACAAGCTTTGAAAGTTGCACACAATTTATGATATCTATTTGACTCTTGTTTGATTTCTAGTTGGGGGGGACATCTTTTCTCCTTATTAGCGTCCCCAAAAGTCCAAGAAATCCAATCCAAGACACATTTTTTGTTTTTTTATCTTCATTTTTTCTTTTTGTTTTTGTTTTTCCATTTGTGTTCCTTGTGTTTTTTTTTAAAAACCTTTGCCTTGATTTCTTCTTATTTATGGAGTTGTGGGTCTTCTCTTTGGAACCCTCACGAGACCTTCCTCGTCCTTCTTAGTGATTTGAGKATTTAAAGGGCTTATCACTAGTTGCTAAAGTGATTGTGATTCCTAAKAAAGTTAGTTAGTGTATAGTTTTCTTCTTTCTTTTCTTTTGCTTTGCTTTACTTTGCTCGAGGACGCGCAAAGGTCCTAGTTGGGGGGAGTTGATAAGTGCCAAAAATGGTCATATGTAGGCACTTATTTCTTCTTTATTTTGGCCAATATGTGTGTTTTTTGATATCATTTCACTAACCTTTCGGTTAGTTTTCCACTTTGTATAGTTTTGCAAAGCTTTGTTGGTTTTCAGTGGTTTTTATAGGTATTTTTTACTAGTTTTCTCTTCTTTTCTATTTTTGTACACTCAATTGCAAGTTTTGTGAATGATTGCAAGTTGCCTAGATGTGCGCATCCTAGTTTTAGGCCTACCTACTTGTTGGCTTTGTTGTGGTTGCTTAAGTTGAGCCTTAAGGCACTTGAACTCTTGCTCTAACACCTTCTTCGAGACATATTGTTTTTCACACTTTGAATTTGCAGGTGAGACTTTTTGCATTGGAAAGTAGACTTCGAGAGCTTTCCAACGGTATATTACATGCTACAATCCGATCACCGAGCAAGAAGTTATGGCCGTTCAAAGTTGAGTAGTTCAGCTAGATGGTGGCCCACGCATAGAGATGGCACGCGCTTGCAGATTGCCTCAGATTTCCAGAGAGGTTTTTGAGCGGGCGCACACTTTGAGGTGTGGCCTGCGCGTCGGTCGGCGTGTGGGAGGTACGGCCTGCGCAAGGCCCGCGCGTGGTGGCACGGGCCTACAACCTCCCCTCTTTCTTCCAGAAACTTTTTGGAGCGAACGCTCATTTCGAGGCACCCCGTGCCTCCCAAGTCGGTCCGCGCCTGGCCTGCACCTGCAGCCCCTCTCCCTTGATTTTCTAGAAGGTTTTTGGAGTGTGCGCGAACTTCGAGGTGGCCCGCGCCATGGCCCGCGCATCCCCATGTGGCCCGCGCGTCGGCCTGCGCCTACGTGTCATCTCTTTTTCATTGACTTTTTCGACGTTTGACCAACGTTGACTTGACTTGGAGGAGTATTTGGCACCTGTTGGAATTAGTAATGGCATACTTGTAATTTTGATGAGATTGTAATTGAGCCTTGTATATATAGTTTTAGGAGAAAGAAATAAACAAGTAAGTCGTGTTTTTAGAATAGAATTTTAGATTGCAATTTCAGATTTTATTTTCTTTCGACTTCATCTTCTGCATTCTTCCATTAGAGAGGAGAGAGAAAGCTTCAAGTTCTTGGTAATTTTGCCCTAGTTTACTCATTTCTCAACCAATTGTAGCAAACTTTATACGCTTTCCATCTAGAATTTCAAGGTAATTCCATATCTAGCTTTTGTTTTCAGTTTTAATGTTGTTTACTTCTTGTTTTTGTTAATTTTTGAATTTTTAGGTTTTGTGGGTTTAATTGTTGCTTTTGTTTTTAAGTTCTTTTGTTGATAATTAGCTTCTACCTTTGTTTATGAACAATTTGCTAGTAGTTTTGCTCATTTTGGCTTAGTATTGTGGGAGTTCATGAATACCCATTTTTGTTGTTTGCAATTACTAGTTTTCATGGCTATTTCCTTGTCTTTTTCCTTTGGTTTTGATGATTTCTTGCTTTTAAACACAGTTTGTGTGTAGATTAATAGCTTAGGAGTTCTAGGAAGCCCATCTATAACTTATTTAGTATCAAGATGATATAAAACATTCATTCCAACCACCATTATTGCCATAAATTGTGATTTCTCTACCTTACTTTGCTTTGGATTTGGYCACCCAAGGTTTTGGGAGTGAGAGGTGCCTTAATAAATCCTTTGTAAGGGATTGTGAGGATTGATTTGGGTGTTGGTTTAATCCATTGTTGTTCAATTCTTGTGAGGACTTGAGGAGACTTGTGTTTAAGCATGAATTGGGAGAGTTGGTTGACTTGGGAAATGATTCCAACCACATTGCTAAACTAAGATTTCAATTACCCCTTTGTTGGATTTGAGATGATACTTTGTTTGGCACAAATTCCTTTATATATATGGGCATAACTAGCAACTCCTAGGTGTTTTAGCATTAATTGTTTTCATAGTCTTGTTTCTAGTTCATTATTAGCTTAGCTTTCAAAATTTCACAATTAAAGTTTCTTTTCTCACCAATTTAGATCGTTTAAACTTGAGCACTATTTTTGGTTCCTTCCTTGTGGTTCGACCCATTACTTACTCACTAAACTAGTATAGTTGGTGGTTTTGGTTTTACAATTTTTATTTGATAAGCCTCGATTAGGAATTTCCAACGACCCTAGTTGAGAGCTCCGTTAAGAGTATTCTTGGACAACTAGCCGACAAGGGATAAAGATCGAGCCGGATTCTTAAGAGAGGATGAAGGTGTATGAAGAGGTTGTGCTCTCTCACATCAAGAGGTTGTGCTTTCTCACAATAAAGAGTTTGTGCTCTCTCACATAAAGAGGTTGTGCTCTCTCATAATGAAGAGTTTGTGCTCTCTCACAATAAAGAGTGTTCGTGCTCTCTCACGATGGCAAAAGCAGAACCGAAAGATAGATGCAGGCATGGACACAAGGCATATAACAGCAAAAGCACGCACACCAAAATCCCTAGTGAACACAAGAGCACTAATGGAGATGAAATCAAGAAGGTTAGCAAAGAAAGCAACATCAACACAAGGAATAATAGACATGCATCAAGTAAGCAAGCAGCAAGCAAGCAAGTAACAACAATCGCAGGTGCAGGTAAAACTAACGCATTTGTTTTGCAGGTACCGGGTACTTTGGCTTTCGTTTTTTGAGACTTTAGTCTCTACAAACTCAGCCAAAGTKGGGGCTTCTGTAGATACCTACATTTGTCCCTATCCCAATACGCCGACCGATGATAAGACACCCCTCGAAACACACAAGCTGAATTGARAGAGAATTAGGGCCCTAACAGACCCTAAAAAGCAAGTTTTCACTACATTGGGCACGTTTCTATACATTTTAAATTATTTTTAAACATTTTTCTAGAATTTTTCGGAATTTTTGTGAATTTTTCTTATCATTTTTGGCAATTTTTGAAATTTTTAACAATTTAATTAATTTTGCAATAATTAATTAAATTATGAAAACAATACCAAAATTCACAAAATTCTAATAACACAATACGCCATTTTTTACAAGGAATTTTATGAATATTTTTCCATAATTTTTAGAGTTATGAATAAATAGTTATGAATTTCCTAAGCAAAAATGCGCACCTACCCAGCAAAACGGCTCGTTTCGGGAGCTTCAGGACCGCATCCGAGCGCGGGGCCTGCTTGGATTGCTCCCCAAGACAGTCTAGGTTCATCCCCTAGCTTGTCTTACACGAGGGGAAGCTTCAAACGCGCAGAAAATAATTTTCTACCAAAATTACACCAAGGCAAATAAGGTAAGTCGAGCAAAAAGGGGGAGCAGAAGAGTTGCGCTAAATTACTCCCAGGTCTTTGGCCTTCTGGGCGAAATTGCGCCCATATTCATCCCAATTTTCTTCCTTTTTTAGCGAGTGCCTATAAAGACAAAAAACCCGACCTTCATTTGCACAAAGACACACACCTCATACGCCTCACATTCTGCCCATTTCTCTCCTCCTTCTCTCTCAAAACTCTCTCTCTTTCACATACAAATTCGCACAACTTATTTTGCATTTCAAATACATTTACAAATGTTCTTTAAGGTTCTTAAGGGTTCTTCAAAGGTTCTTAAGGGTTTCAAAGAGTCCAAGGCATCGTTCTCGATCGAAAGCACTGTGTTGCAAGGTAAGTTTAAGGCCAATGTCTCAATTTCTTAACACCCTTTTGCATGCTTGTTAGAAATTTGACTTTCTATGCAAATTAGCATGTAATATTGATTAACAACTATTCGGCATGAATTAAAATCAATCTTAGGCACAACTTTTCTTGGTGAATGCTTGCATGCTTGCAAATCACAACTATTATATGTCATAGACAAGATCGGCAAATTACATGTTCTCACGCCTAATAAGACTAATTCTTGGACAAATTGCCTTTTAGGCACCCTTTAATATGGATCTAAACAACACATGTCGCAACAACAATTTAGTCCTACGTGTATCTATTTCTGTTAAGCAACCCACATAGTAATTTGCATGCTTAGGGTTAAAACGGAAATTTGTTTATTGTTGTCTTTTTGACAATGGACTCGCAATGACCGAATAGAGGCCGCTAGACGCGAGGGGGGGGGGKGTTGTGCACTACTTCACCCTTACCCTTGTCCCCTAATCCAGACATTTGGTGCACTACCAGACATAGAGTCCTTCGCCTTTCTTTATGCAATTATAGACAAGGCTYAAAACGGGTTCTGCAGCTTCCCAAAAGAAGTGCGGTGGCGACTTCCTCTACTCGTTTCGAGTATAAACACAAAACTCCAGGCATACTCACACTATGTAAAAGCAAGAATTCAATTCTAGCAACAAACCGAGTCATCAACTAACTGTACCCCCAGAGTAGAGGGACCGGACCTAGTCCGACCCAGTGACGCCCCGGCTCCCGTATAGTTGAGCTCAAATAATTGTCAAGTAATCTCGTCTCATAATCATTTCCTGAGTAGGACAATTAGCCTAATCGCCTACATAAATCAACAGGTAGAAATGTATAGTTTTTAAAATATGACAAACAACAATTCAGCTCGTCCATGTAACAATCAATCAAAACACTTGACATGCAATTAACGTATAAGAATAACAAAATGACAATGTAATGTGGATTTAATAGCAAGAAGCTCCCAAACCTAGCAAAGTAACAAAAATCGAGTGAAGAAATCGAAAAATGAATGGGGAACGAGCGGGAAACAAGTGGGGAACGAGTGGGGAATGAGTGAAAACGAACAAAATTTAACTTTAAACCCAAAAGAACTTGAAGGATCTTAACTCCCAAAGAGGAACCAGTCCCAAAATGTAATAACCGTGTAACTAGTTCTACATGGTTTGCTTTCATCTGCATGGTTAAATTTGCAATAGGCGTAGCAAGATCTTGTATTTGTTGTTCCATATTTATTCGTGTACAAAAATCTGGAGAAAATCAAATGTAGGTGTGTGACCTTATCGAGCCTTGTCCTACATCGATTTTGTTTGTGAGCTTGAGCCACATATACTGCACGCGAGTGCGTTTGGGGAGTGTTGTGACCTATTGTTGATAGAGGAGATTGCCATTGTGCCTATACAGGTTAATCACGGACGCCCGAAATGTTAGTGCCAAACTAATGGCCCCACTAGTAGGTCCAGTAATCAGATTGTGGGTTCGAGGACATGGTACAGACTAGATCTTTGACCCAAGCCGCCTGCATGTAGCGGACTTTACTCAGTCTCATTGTAGTTCCACGAATCATAATAATTAAATTCAAAAAGCCTATTGATTTGATCTTAGAACGCGCATTAACCTAACATTACTGCAAGAGTTGATTTCTTTTATGCATGCATCGCTATCTAGCCTAATAATCGCGACCACTTTGAATTAATCAAATTAATGTGGTGCCTAAAATTCGTTCGTCCATAATTAATCTAGATTTAATGCGATTCAAGAAAATTTTGGTCTTGATTAAGCAAATAAGAGAGTCATATGCCCAAAACTCAAGAATAAATATATGCAAATTATCGCTACCAAAAAAAGAAGAAAACAAAGCAAGGTTAGAGTATCAAAAGCTTTGCTTCCCAATGAATCGCTTATCACAATAAAAGAAATTGTTAGCATTGAAACCAATAATTCAAACGATTGCGATGAAACAAAAACGGTTGRAAATAAGATGATTTATATGTTTGAAAACCAAAAGCGAATGATAAGTGCAAAAAAGGTCACATTTAGGCACTTATTTCTCTTCTATTTTGGTCGTTTTGTGTGTTTTCGACACCATTTTACTAGCATTTTGGTTAGTTTTCCACTTTGTATAGTTTTGTGGAATTTTATTTGCAAGGGTTGTGCTTTAAAGTGTTGCTTTTTGTACACTAACACCTTCTTCGAGCCATATCTTCCTGCACACTTTTATTTTTTAGGTGACACTTTTTGCATTGGAAAGTAGACTYCAAGAGCTTTCCAACGATATATTATATGCTACATTCTGAACACTGAGCACAAAGTTATGTCCGTTCAAAGTTAAGAAACTAAAGCTGCATGCTGAGGCAAGCGAGCCCACGCTAACCAGTGGCGAGCTCGCGCCTCCTGCTCTCCTATTTGTGTGTTTGGGCAATCTAGTGATCTTAGTTGTTTTATCCTTTGATTTCTAAAACTTCAATTTCCTTAGCTTACTTCTGGTTTTAGCTATTTTCAATCCCAAACTTTGATTTCACATCCCCAAATCATTTGAGTCAAGCTTGACAAATTTAGCCTCTTCGTGGATCGACCCTTTACTTACCTCTATACTAATATAGAGAGAAGTAGAGGTTTAGAAATTGTATTTGCTCAGTCGCTCCTATTCGTTTTTCAACGACCCGGTTGGGGGCCTCTCAGCGAATCAAATWAAACTCAAAGTATTATGTTGATCAAGATCAATGATAAAAGAAGAAAGAGAGATTWAGATTGAATAGCCTCAGAATTTGTACCTAGATTCGCAAAGATATGACTCCGTAGCTGCGACGAATTTGAGGGACTTTTGATTTTGTGAGTGGTTTGTGTTTGTGGATTGAATTTAAGTGATAGAGTGACTTTTGAGAGCTTTGAATTGCACGTATTCCGTAGATTTTCGTTGATGTTCGAATAAGCATCGAGAGTATGTATTTATAGGCATTTTGGGGAAGGATAGATAGAAAGAGGAATCGTATAGCGTATATACGATTGGAGCCACCGTACATACGAGCGTATATACRGTGGCTCCAATCGTATATACGCTTGGGCTGACGTGGCTGCCACGTCAGCTTGGTGTATATATGATTTTACTCCCTATCTATCCTTCGTTAGGGAATTATTATCCATATTTTCTCAATCTAATCTACGATCCGAGAATATCCTTTATCTAATTTTGGCTTGCTTGGAGTTCAAGGTTAACCTTCTATAATATTACGGATCATTCCCGAATGTTTTGGATTTCTCTTAGAGTTTATGAATTTATTTATTTTTGAAGATTATTTCGCAAACTTATACTCCCTTAATGTTCTACCAATTTCAGTTTAGCACGCATGCCAATGCACGTTTTGTTTTGATCATATCTTCAACTATACATTACCAAAAATCATATATTGTTGTAGTACTCAACGAGACGAATCAAACAAGATCCCACATGACTATATTTTGATTTATATGTTAAGAAAAATTTAGAASATTCTCTCATGTTGTGAATAGTGTCAAGATTCCGAATGTATACAACATTTAGGAACATAGGGAGTAAAAATCATAGAAAAAATAAGAAAAATTTATTTAAAAAAACTGACGAACTCAGAAAAATGAGTGGAATAAGTTGAGAATAAAAAATCTTAAAAATAACGTTTATAAATAATTCGTAAAAATCATTTTGCTAAGAAAAATGGCCTAAAATAGAAAATAATTAAAATAACTATTTTTCGCCAATTATTGGGCCCTCGGTGTATGATTTCGAACTCAACTTTAATTCAACTCATGCAAATGTGTTTGATTTATGCATTTTGTTACAACTTTCGGAATCAAATCTATTTCGAAATGTCGTATTTTTCCTCATCGGCTGTTGTAGGCATGTGCCCTCGTCGAGCCTACATTCTACGTCGATTTTGAATTGATCTCGCACGTGAGTGCGTAGGGGTGTGTTGTCGATAGAGGGGATCGTCACCGTACTAATAAAGGTTAATCATGGACTCTTGAAACATTGTTGCCAAACTAATGGCCCCACTATTTGGTCTGGTAACCAAAGTGTGGGTTCCGGGCCGGACATGGTACGGAAAAGATCATTGACCTAATCCGACCGCATGTAGCGGCCTMTACTCGGTCTCATTGTAGTTCCATAAATCATAATCATTGAATTCAAAGAGCCTATCGATTTGATCTTAGAAAGCGCAATAAAGACAATACAAGAGTTGATTTCTATTAAGCATGCATCGCTACCTATTCTAATGATTGTCACCACTTYGAAGTAATCAAATTAATATGGTGCCTAAAATTCGTTTGTCCATGATTAATCTGAATTTAATGTGATTCTAGTAAATTCCGGWCTTGATTAAGCAATCAAAAGAGTCATAGGCACAAAGATCAAGAATAACATATATAGAAATCAAAACTCAAATATATACAAATCAACTTAGCTTGTATCGCTATCAACACAAAAGAAAACAAAGGTTAGTATCAAAGTTTTGCTTCCAATTGAATCGCTTTCATAACAAAGAAAATCGTTAGCATTGACAACAATTATAATCAAAACGATTGCGATATGTCGAAAGCGATCGAAAACGAATGACTTTACATGATTGAAAATCAAAAGCAAAACGAAAGTCAATGAATTATGTTAATCAAAATTAATAACAAGAGAAAAGAGAGAGTTGGAGTGAATAGCCTCAAAATTTGTRCCTAAATCCGCAAAGATAWGACTCCGAAAGTTGCGATGAATTCGAGGGACATTTGATTTTTGAGAGCGATTTGTGTTTCTGGATTGAACTTTAATGAGTGAGAGGTTTTTGAGAGCTTTGAATTGCACTATGATGTATTGTATTAATATATTGTTTTTCTCCCCATTCTCTTGCTATTTTGAATGGTTTTTGGCCTTCTTAAGGCTCTCCTTGCTACTAATATGTTTGTTTAGTGTTTGAATGAGTTTTAGGTTGCTTTCATTGATWTKGAGTGATTTTGGACTCATTTGCGAGCACTACGGAGCTTTGAGAGGAGTAGCGAGGAGTGGAGCTACGGACATATGCTCATTCTTTTGGTCATAAGTTAAGTTTCTTATGTTGGATTAGTGTGATTTAAGTTGCATTGGAAACTAGACTTCTCAAGCTTCGATTTGATAGGTCACATGTATGATTTAGACCACCAGTACTCGAGTTATAGCCCGTGGAAGATAGCCCAGTGAATCTGCCGCGTATAGACCTCAAACCGATCGGTTTGACTTAAACCGATCGGTTTAGGGTCGTTTTTGCCGATTTAATTATTCTCTTTTAGGCTGATTTATTGAGGGATAGGATAGTCTTTTTAGCGGCTCATTTAATTGAGAAAATCATAACTATAAGAAGGGAGGAATCCTAATTTTGTAACTTAACTATTCATTATCAGAGATTATTTTCAAACTCAATTACGTATTGTTGTGGAACCCTAGCTTTTGCTATTCTTTGGAGATTCAATAAAATTCATTCATTCATCAATTTCAATTGCTCTTTTGGTAATTATTTCATCCTTTAATTCATTCTACTATTGCTTTTAATTTATTTATGCTTTTGATTATGTTTTCCCCAATCGCAATTAGTATGTTAATTTGAATATGAGTGAGTAGTTTAATTTCTAGGGCGATTGGGGATCTATAGCAATATGATTGACATGTATTTGGCTTGATTCGATTCATGTTAGCCTTGCGCATATATTAATGATCATGTTTTGCTAGTTACGATTGATTACTTTATTAAGTCAATCAATTTCGTAGGGCCGACTTAATTGCTTAATTTTGATTAGTCACAAGTTTCTAGATCTAGCGATTGAGACTTAGCACAAGATCAACATCAATAGGTAGAACGAGACTATCCTAGTCGAGAGATACATTAGGAGTAGTTCTATAGTTCAATTGATTCGAGAGAGCTTTGACCCTATTTTGATTATGTCTTGTTATGAATTGTTGATGCCGAATTACTGTTAATTACTGCTATAGTGAACCATAGCCCTAGATCGTTAATTATATAGTTTAATCATCATTGTTCATCGTTTTCATTAGTATTAATTAGTACAATCACAATCCAAGTTATCTTTTGTTAGTTTAGATGCTTTGATCCAGTTAGTCAGTAGTAGTTTGCTTCTTTGTGGATACGATCCTGTTACCACTAGCTGCAGGTTAGTTTCAATAGGTATTTTTGATAGGCACGCGACAAGCCTGTCACACAATGTTATGATTTCGTTGATGGAATGCTGGTGTTCATTGATGTTCGATGAAGCACCAGAAGCATTTATTTATAGGCGTATACGGGAAAAGATAGATAAACTATGGAGAATCGATATACCATTCAATCGTATATACGGTTAGAGCAACCGTATATACGATTAAATGGATCGTATATATGGTTGTAGGGACCGTAAATACGATTCCTACAACCGTATATAAGGTTGTGTGATGTGGCTTGCCACGTCACACAGTGTATATCCGATTTTTTTATTTTGTTCAGGTATTTTTATTAGTATTTTTTGAATCTAATCTACGATCCAGGAATTATCCTTTATCCAATTTATCCTTTTATCCAATTTTGGCTTGCTTGGAACTCAAGTTTAATCTTCAAGAATATTCCGGATCATTCTTGAATTATAAGGATTTATTTGAGAATTTCTGAATTCATTTATTTTCGAAAATCATTTTATAAAACTTGTAAAAATCATAGAAAATCAAAGAAAAATTAGAAAAATAATCTAAAAATACTGGCGAACTCAGAAAAATGAGGGGATCAAGATGACAAAATGGAAGATATTCTAAAAAATCCTAAAAATAAAGAAAAAAGCATAAAAATAGAAAATAATTAAAAGAAATAAAAAATTTTCCGCCTATTATTGTGTTCTCGGTGTATGATTTCAAACTCAACTTTAATTTGACTTGTGCAAATGGATGCGGTTTAACTGCTGTGGCTTATGGATTTTGTCGCAACTTTTGAAATCAAATTTATTTCGAGATGTCGTTTTTTCCCCTCATCGGCTATTCAATTTGGGGAGACA
Source organism: Bassia scoparia (assembly GCA_008642245.1). Classification (NCBI taxonomy): domain Eukaryota; kingdom Viridiplantae; phylum Streptophyta; class Magnoliopsida; order Caryophyllales; family Amaranthaceae; genus Bassia; species Bassia scoparia. Next base: position 89,872 of record SNQN01000999.1, read on the forward strand.
TTTTAAGGTGTCTACAACTATTCAATTTAGGGAGACACTTCTGGGTGTCTACATCGAACAATAATATTCGAGTGTCCCAAAGAATCGTTGGCTCTCATACCATTTTGATGTGGATTTTATAGAAAGAAGCTCTTAAACCCAGCAAAGTAACAAAACCGAGTGAAGAAATTCAAAACGAGTGGGGAATGAGCGGGAACCAAGTGGGGAACGAGTGAAAACAAATAGAATTTAACTTCAAACCCAAAAGAACTTGAAGGATCTTAACTTCCAAAGAGTAAGCAACCCCAAAAAGGAACAAGTGTCTAAGTAGTTAATCAAGCGAATTCCCGGATCAACTACAAAACTCACAAGGTTTTCTCTGAATTAACAAAGAGGAATAATTGAACAAAAACTGAACAAAATTTTATTAACGAATTCAGACCCCTATTTATAATACAAATAAATCTAAAACTACTTAGATAAGCAAAAATATATATCTTATCCAAAAATAGAGGTGATCATGGGCCATGTTCGAGCTGAGCTTGGCCTAAAATATACTCCCTTTAATCGGGCTTGGGCCGGGCCGAGTTTTGATCCTAAAGTTTATGTCCAAAGCCCGAAAAATAAGAGCGGACCTCGTGGGTTTCTCAGGCCGGTCCCAAATTTTTAACTAAAAAGCCTTAAATTTGATCGCCAAAGCCCGATAAAAAATGGTAATCGGGCCCGACCTAGCCCAAATTCGAGCCGAAAAAGTCATGACCATAGCCCGCAAAATTTCAGGGCGGACTCTATTTGATCACCTCTATCAAAAAAATATCCTAGCTAATTCTATCCTAAAATATCCCAACAATATCTAATAAAAACTGACGTAAAAACCGAATTTAATAAATAAACTCAAGCGACCCAAAACTGATTCTAATCCTAACAAACTCTAACTAATCTAACCGACTTAATCCTAATGAATTTGATTATATCTAATCTAACAAACTGCACTTTCCTAATTTATCCTAATTGATTTCTAATCGACTCATAACAACCCTAATAGAATTCTAACAAACTAAGTAATATTAGAATTAAATCCTAATTAACAATATTCTAACAAACTTAAAATATCTTCTAAAAGATTTTTTCCATTGGATCTAATCTTCTATCCAGATTTGTTCATCCAACTTTGTTCCTCTTGTTCTTTATTCCACACGAGGCAAGTGAGTAATTTGAATGAATAATGTGGTTTAATCAAATCAATTGGACAGTCTTGGAGAATTGCTACTAATCCTCATCACAATGTAACAAAGGAAAAAAAAAAAAAAGCATGGCTCATGCATGCCCATCCAACCCCAAATGATATGGATAAAGTCTTTGATAGTTAGAGAGTAGAGACCATAACATAAGAATAAATAACCACACAACGTCCGAGCTCCTCCAAAATTGACCAACGCAACACCACCGCCTTCCTCTGAGCACCTATATAAACCCCAAACAACAATTGAAATTGAATCATGTCAATCTCCCTCTCATTCTCACCACCTCCTCCTCATGCCCTCTCCCACGCCCACCCTCCCATGACTCTGCTACGGCAAATATCAGCGATTTCAATCCGCAAAACCCGACCCCGTCTCTTCTCTCGTATCTCTGCAGCCGTCCAGCAGCAGCAAGACCCCACCCTCTGGACACCCACCCCGATCTCCCGCATCGAGCCCGCCGCCGAATCCCTCTTCCACGTCTCCATCGACGTCTCCTCCGCCCCCGACATCGCCACCTCCCACACCCGCCCGGGCCAGTACCTCCAGCTTAAGGTGTCTCACTCCCCTAAGCCTTCTTTCCTCGCTATCGCCTCCCCGCCATCCTTTGCCACTGCCCGTGGCGAGCTCCAATTCCTTGTCAAGAGTGTTGCTGGGTCCACTGCTGAGGCTCTATGTGGCTTGCGCAAGGGGGATGTTGTTGAACTCACTCCTGCTATGGGAAATGGCTTCGATCTGGAAAGGATTTCGCCCCCGGATGTCTTCCACACTGTTCTTATCTTCGCCACTGGATCTGGAATCAGGTTTGTTTCTCCATAATTATAATTGACAAGTTGGTAATTATGGAGTTATGCATTGAATTCTTTGCTAGATCATACCAACTGCAATTTTTGTCCAATGCTACTGCGTTTGTGTTTGCTAACCTGTCATTATAACCCCTACTTTTAAGAGTACAAGAATTTCCTGTGTGTTTGTGTCAAAGCTAAAAGAATGTTAGTTTCTATTTCTAAGGTAAGGATTACTGAATTACTCGGTGACTTTGTATTCGATCAGAAGGAGCTGCTATACATACTCATTAGTAGAGCGGTTGATACTTTATTCAGCTTCGCATTGTTGTTGAGATAATGAAATTAGGGCTATATCAAGTTATTAGCACAAGCTATCAGGTAATGGAGCTTTACGTTGCCTTCCTCTTATTATTAGAATCTATGATGGATTTTATTGGGAGTGGAGTTACTTGCACAATACAACTATACTTGAAATTGAGTCCCTAATTACGATATGCGATTGGGAAGAAGATTTTTGTACAGCAGGTTGAATATTATAATAGACTGAAATTAATCTCAGGCTCGTGAAGTAACTTGTYTTATTGTCTGAGTTAACTACTCATTTATGGAGACTATGAATGGTGGAGAATTAGGAGGAGTCAATTATCATTGAGTTGCTTTGCTAGCTATCATTGAGATTTTCATTGGTGCAAGAAGATAATGGATGTAATTCAAACTTCAAAGTGTTAATATGCTCTAGTTCTATWATGTCTATTGCCTTTGCGGGTTGTTCTAACTTCTAAATAATCTGTTGGGGAAACGTGGCTCAAAACCGAGCTAAACAACAACAAATACCAACAACCACCAAACCACAACACAAGCAAGTAATTGGTAACTACTCTCTCAAAAACAATCTTGCTATTGAATTTGAGCTACAAAACYGCAATTACAAACACTCCTAATGAGCTTCACAAGCTCTCTAGTGTTTGCCTTCATAAGATATAACAAGCACTCTCTCTCTTTTGTTTCTCTCGAAACCTTAGAGCTAGTGTTGTTTTCTCTCTCCTCTCTTTGCTTGTATGACCACTCAACTTGTGATAATGATGAGTGATACTACAACAAATCACATGCTATAGCTTATATAGCACTCTACTACTCCTTGGCTTATTCTACTAGCCAATTACAAAGTGTACAAAATACACTACCACAAACTATCTTATTTTACAAGCCAAAACATGTGGCTCATAAATAACCACAACTCATGTGCCAAACCGCAAGAAAAGCGAGCCCAACGTCACCAAGGCAGAACATTCCAACTTGAAACTGCCATAACCTTCTTTGTCACTCCTCCAAATCAGGCGTGTGACCTACTGTTGACAAGCTGTTTCAACAAGCTTTCACCTACAACTTGAATCATCTCAAAACTCCAAGCAGTCTGAGAGACATGAGCCCCGTTGATGTTGGCCTATTTCATTCCAACGAGCTACTTCATTCTTCAAGTATCAAGTGGTCTTGATTTCAACATAATAAAAAAAGGATATAATCTTTTTGTAATGAAGACACAAAAGAGCTAAGTAACTATGAAAAGAATGTCACTTTTTTGTTTTCGGCTCAAGGGATTAGCATTTCTCATCACTTCCTAATTGATGTTTTTGTATTGTATATACTCTCTCTGATTCAATTTACTTGCTACATTTGTTTTTTCACACATGCCGAGACACATATTTAAATGTTTATATCTTAAATCATACATAAGACAAAGTTATTAAAACTATATATTTGAAAAGTACTCGTTGACACGAATCAAACAATACCCCACATGACTATTGTTTTTATTTTTGTCTATAAAAATATATACGGTCAAACTACAAAAGTGAATAGTGTCATTTTAGTACTTGTAGGCTTGTAGCAACTAAAATGAATCGGAGGGAGTATATCTGAAAAACACAGGTAAAGGTATAAATAAGACAAGAGTAGAGGCATAATACATCAGAAGATTAAGGCCAAAGTTTGCCAAATTTCAAATATTAAGTTAGATTATGGACGATTGCAATTAGATAAGATTAAGGCCTTGCTCATTTGTACTTATTTTCACTTCCWTTTAACTTAGGTTGGACTGTTTTTCAATCTAGTCCAATTTAGTATTCAAGAACAACCTTTCCAATCATTCCTATAAGATAGGGAAGGATATGGTGGGCTGCTTTGATYACCTTGTTATAGATCCTCCGGAATCCAGAAATTGAAGTCATAAAAAAGAGTCGCCTTAGAAAATAAACTAATCACTCATAGTGCAATTAATTATAATTATAAACATGATTAAAAACATAAACAAAACAAGAACAATGATAAAAAAGATTAAAATCTAGAATAATTCCAAAACGAGCAAAGAATTGAAGAACGAATGATCCACTTCTATCGAATTGAAAAATTTCAAAGCAAACTATGAATTAGGGTTCTTTGAGAGAGAATACGTAATTCAAAAATAAACTAAACCTAATAATTTGAAGCGTGTCTACCATTATGATTAAATCCCCTTAAATACCATCTAGACTAAGATARAATATYCACTAGGAAAAATCCCCTTTGAAAAGATATATTAAATAGAGGAAAATTCGGATATATCTAGATAGTTCGCGRCATTGCCGAGTCATTTTACAAAGGCTCTATCTTGAGTTCYGTGCATCCAATATAGGTGTGTRACATATCGTGTCGAAAGTCTTTACGTCTAGTTTCCAACCCAATCGGAATCGAATCATTTAGATTTGTAGATCGTGAGATATGTCCAAAGTAGTGAGCATGTATCAATACTGATACTTAGTAACAATCAGATTCCTTCGTTTTCAACTTGAATTTACTCTTAAAAGCTATTTTGCGATTCTGTAAAGGGCGGATCTAGGGGGGTGATAAAAATAAAAATAAAAAAAAATTCAAAGAAACCTGTTGATGATAAAAGGCATTCTCTTATTTACACATAAGAGACCACTTCTTAAGTATAACAGGTCTCTTAGCTACTTGAAAAGTAGTCTATTTACTATATAAGAGATCAAATTTTGTAACAAAAGGTCTCTTATGTAGCAAAAGGTCTTCAAATTTTGTAGCAAAAGATCTCTTATGTATTTTTTTGTCCATTCCACAATATAACCCATTAATTATTATTGTATTATTACATTAATACATACACTTCTCTTGTATAATAATTATGCAAAACTTCAAATTAGAAAATTAGTTTTGTATATTTAAGTAAAACATAATTAACGAGTATAATTTCGTACCCCCATTGCAAAATTTCTAGATCTACAYTGTCTTGTAGGATGCAATTTTCATTAATACTGCATCCAAACCATGCTAACTCTCAAATAAATCCTTAGTACTCCAAATGATGTCGGGAATCAGAAAATTATACCCTTATAACCTACAAAACTTACCAATAAAGCACAAAACACTAACAAAAACATTTGTTACTAGCAATTACCTCAAAAGAGTTTAAATCAATTCCAATAAGACAATAAAAGAGATTGAAAACATGATATAATATGTTGTTGCCTGTTTTAGTTCTTCTATCTTGGTTGCTTTCACATATTTTAAATTCTTACATTGGTTTGATCAAGTTATTGTAATGAACTAAAATTAATGTTAACTACAACAATGATATAAGTGATTAAAGGAAGGGATTGGAGCTTTGTTTCATTGATAATGGCAAATATGTTACAGAGGAAACATTCGAGAGGTTTCCCAACTCTCCCAAGCAAATGCTCAATACACTTTTTGAATGCCTTTTTACTATGACTAGAGCAAAGCTAATATAGCAATCACCCCCCAAAAAGATCCCAACTACTTCGTACTGACTCTGATTCTTGTGTTGCTAAAGCTGTCCTCCTTACTCTGCTTCACCACTCTCCTTAGTGCCTCCACTCACCTTAGTGCCTCCACTCACTTCTGAATTAGTGTCAGAGTGGTCCTTCATGTACTTGCGTCTGATGTAGGTTTGCTTGGTGTATGGATTAATCAAGTGTATCACATCCCTCCCCCCTTGAAGTCGAACCTTGTCCTCAAGGTTGAAGCTGGGAAATCGAGTATGTATGTCCACAGCTGCTTCCCACGTTGCTTCAAAAGGGGGTAGCCCCTTCCATTGCAGCAAGACCTCCAAGGCTCCCTTCTTCAACCGCCAATCCAAAAGCTCCTCTGGTTGATCCACCAACAACTCCAGATCATGGGACAATGGTGGTAGAGTGGGAGAAGCTGGGGTGTTTCCTACTGCCTGTTTCAATTGCGAGACTTGGAACACTGGGTGTAATATGCACGAATCAGGGAGCTTTAAACGATAAGCCACCTTCCCTATTCGACTAATAACCCCAAAGGGCCCATAAAATCGCGCTGACAACTTTTCATTTGGCCGCTTAGCAAGTGTCTTCTGTCTATATGGTTGCAAACGGAGATAGACTTGATCTCCCAGATTAAACTCCACTTTCCTCCTTTTGAGATCTGCATAGTGTTTAATTTGTTGCTGGGATTTCAGGAAGGTTACTCGAAGCTCATCAAGTACCCCATCCCTTTCCTGAAGTGCCTCATCCAACGAGTTCACCGCTGTACTCCCTCGACTCATTTGAATTAGTGTAGGAGGATCACGCCCATAGACTACTTTGAAAGGTGAGCATTTGAGTGATGAGTGAGGAGAGGTATTGTATGAGAACTTTGCCCACGGCAGCCAATGGACCCAAGCTCGAGGATGGTCGGAAGTGAAACAACGGAGGTAAGATTCAAGACACTTGTTGACAATTTTCGTTTGCCCATCCGTTTGTGGATGGTAAGCTGTACTGCGACGTAGCTCCGTTCCGTGAACTCGAAAAAGCTCTTTCCAAAAGGTACTTAAAAATACCTTATCGCGATCCGACACCATTGTTGAAGGAAATCCGTGCAATTTAACCACCTCTTTAACAAACACTTCGGCCACTGTGAGAGCTGTATAAGGGTGTTTGAGTGCTAAAAAATGGGCATACTTAGAAAAACGATCCACAACTACCAACACAACATTATACCCCTTTGATTTGGGAAGACCTTCGACAAAGTCAAGGCTGATATCCTCCCATACTGCCGTGGGCATCTCTAATGGCTGTAGCAGCCCAACAGGGTGTTGCTGAGAATACTTCGATTTCTGACATACCCCACATTGGCTCACATACTCCGTCACATCCTTCCTCATCCCATGCCAAAACCAATCCGATATCAACCTTAGATACGTTTTCACCTCCCCCGCATGTCCTCCGATGGGAGAGTCATGATACTCCTTTAGCAACATCCTCGGAAGTGGAGAATTCCTAGGCACCACCACTCTTTCCTTATAAAGCAGCCTGCCCTCCTTCCTTGCAAATCCTTTCACCTCCACTCCTTGTTCTAATTTTTCCAATATCGACTTAAGCAACGGATCCTTGTGAATTTCAGTTGTAATCTGCTCCCAGTCGATGTCTATAGTAGTGATAAGAGCCCGCAACTCAGTCGACCCCACCATTTCCAGCTCTGCTAACTCCACCGATCCATTAGTTTTTCGTGACAACGCATCGGCTACCCGGTTGGCCGAGCCCGGCTTGTATTGGACCTCAAAGTCGAACCCTATGAGCTTGCTCATCCATTTTTGATAGTCGGCACCCAATTCAGTTTGCTGCGTGCTGAACCGTAGGCTCTGCTGGTCAGTTCGAATGATAAATTTTCGCCCCAAGAGATAGTGTTTCCATTTCTGGACCGCAAGGCATATAGCCATCAAATCTTTCTCGTACTCCGACTTACTTTGGGCTCGGACCCCTAGAAGGCTGCTGTAAAAAGCCACGGGTCGTTGGTTCTGCATAAGCACGGCCCCAAGTCCATACCCCGACGCATCTGTTTCCAGGACAAATGGTTCGTGGAAGTTGGGCAGTGCCAACTCAGGGCCTCAGTTAAGGCTTGTTTCAGAGACTCGAAAGCTTGGGTGGCTTGCTCCGACCATCCAAAGCTATCCTTTTTAAGTTGGGCAGTGAGAGGTTGTGCTATATGTGCATACCCAGCGATAAACTTCTGATAATACCCGGTGAGACCAAGGAAGCCCCTCAATTCCCGAAGATTCGTAGGTGTTGGCCACTCCCTCATCGCCCTTACTTTTTCTTGGTCCATCGCGACCCCCTTATCGGATATAACGTGCCCCAAGTAGGCTACCTTGCTCCTACCAAACTCGCATTTCTTTTGATTCACAAACAATGCATGCTCCTGTAGCTTTTCACAGACGAAGCCCAGATGTTTCACATGCTCAACTGTGCCAGTGTTATAGACTAATATGTCATCGAAAAATACTAACACAAACCTGCGAAGGAAAGGTCGAAACACCTCATTCATGAGGGCCTGAAATGTCACGGGGGCGTTGGTTAGCCCAAATGGCATAACTAGGAACTCGTAATGCCCTTGGTGGGTCCGAAAAGCTGTTTTGGGCACATCCTCCTTACGAACCAAAATTTGGTGATACCCGGCCTTCAAGTCAAGCTTCGTGAAGATAGTGGCCCCATGCAACTTGTCTAGTAGCTCTTCGATCACGGGTATGGGATATTTGTCGGGGACGGTGGCCTTGTTAAGGGCCCGGTAATCGACGCAGAACCGCCACGAGCCATCCTTCTTTTTTACCAATAGCACCGGGCTTGAGAAGGGGCTGCTCGAAGGCTTTATAATCCCAGCCTCCATCTCCTTAATCAATCTCTCGATTTCGTCCTTCTGGAAATGTGGGTACCGATATGGTCGGACACTAATAAAACCTCCTATAAAAATTCAGGCACTCCTCCTGAACCTTCTTGATCCTTCTCGACTTGCTGACATTCAACCAACATGAATGTCAACATGGCTCCCTGTTGTTTTCTAATTGTCCGCATCATTGCCTTCAATGAAATTTGAGTTGAAGTAAGGGTAGGGTCACCCTTAATCTCGACTGATTCTCCATTCACCAAGAATTTCATAACTTGGGTTTTCCAGTTAGTGATTATGGAACCCAACTTCTCTAGCCATTCAATACCCAAGATAAGATCACAATTACCAAGTTGCAGGGGTAAAAAATTCTCTTGAATTGTGAGATTACCTTTCAGACGAAGTGGAACTTGTTTGCATACCCCTCTTCCGGCGACGGTCTCCCCATTTCCGAGGGACACCCCAAAGCTGGTGGTGTCGTCCACCTCGATTCCCAAACTCTCCACCGCTAACAAAGAAATGAAGTTATGGGTGGCCCCCGGGTCCACCATAACCACCACTCTCTTACCGGTGATCTCCCCTTCCATTTTCATCGTTTTCGGATTAGATATCCCCACCACTGAGTTCAACGAAATTTGGCCCTCGATCTCCGTCGGTGCCTCCACCGGAATTTCCCATCCCTCCATTTCACCGTCGGCGACCTCCATCTCTTCCACCATAAGCACGCTGAGCTCATTTTTCTTGCAGATATGGCCCACTTCCCACTTCCCACTTCCCATCGCACCTGAAGCAAAGTCCCTTGGCCCTCTTTTCTTGCACTTCCCGATTCGAAAGTCGCCGGACCGTACTGCTTCCACTGTTCCGACTTGACGAAAATTGGGGTTTGTTTATCGAGCTGACTGAATTCGAAGAAGATAGTTCAGTCCCCCCTTTTGTCAATCCAGTTGATGTTTGAATCCCACTTGTTGGGTTATAAATTTGCTCCTTTAATCTGTGGTTGACTGGGCCCGAATTTAGTTGGGCAGCCCAGGTTTTCTTGCCCCCTTGTATCCGGTTTCTTTCCTCGACCCTTAGTGAAAACTCCATAGCTTCCTCCAAGCTGTTGGCCTAAGTACCCGCATTTCCGCCTTAATTTCGTCCTTGAGCCCATTTATATATTGGCCCAACATGATGCTCTCTGGTATATCTTCCAGAGGAGCAGCCATGTCAATAAAACGCTGATTATACTCCGATACGGTGGTTGTCTGAGCCGTGGACAACCACTCGTGTAGGGACCCAGTACTCGCAACCCTAAATTGGCGTAACAGTCTCAACTTCATTTCAGTCCACGACCTCCAAGGACGGCGGCGAAACGCCCATTGATACCACCGGAGAGCCTCGCCTTCCAGAGCTATCACCGCACACTCCATCTTCTCCTCTTCTGACAGCTGTTGGAGTGCAAAATATCTCTCCCCTTTTAATATCCATCCGTCTGGGTCTTCACCGTTAAAGGTGGGCATTTCGAGACGCCTGTATTTCCATCTCCCTCCTCCGGCGTAAACACGACCTTGTTCTTCTCCCCCACGAGGATCTCCTCCTCCCGTCGTGTTATCTCCGGTCACCGACTGCCTCCTGGGTGCCCCCACCTCCCCGTGGTGCACCACCTCCGGCGTCCTTAGCCTCTCTAAGGTGGGTTGCATTGCCTCTTGGAGTTTGCGCTGGCTTGCTCGAAGTGTCTCCATCTCAGACTCCTGTGCTTCCCGGTGTCGGTTGATCCTCCCTTCGATTCGTTCAGTTGCCGCCGCCAATGCCTCCTTATGTTGTTGGGCCGACTTCTCGTGGGCTTCCGCGATCTGGTGAGAGATGGCTTGTCTCATGGCCCCAATCGCCGCCTCTACCGCCTTGCTCACCATTTCTGACACGGTGCCCTCCAGGTTAGTTAACTGCTCTTCTACCTCATCTAGCCGCTGCGAATTTGACGCAGGTGCCATGGATTCGGCCTGCTCTAATACCAACTTGTAATGAACTAAAATTAATGTTAACTACAACAATGATATAAGTGATTAAAGGAAGGGATTGGAGCTTTGTTTCATTGATAATGGCAAATATGTTACAGAGGAAACATTCGAGAGGTTTCCCAAGTCTCCCAAGCAAATGCTCAATACACTTTTTGAATGCCTTTTTACTATGACTAGAGCAAAGCTAATATAGCAATCACCCCCCAAAAAGATCCCAACTACTTCGTACTGACTGTGATTCTTGTGTTGCTAAAGCTGTCCTCCTTACTCTGCTTCACCACTCTCCTTAGTGCCTCCACTCACTTCTGAATTAGTGTCAGAGTGGTCCTTCATGTACTTGCGTCTGATGTAGGTTTGCTTGGTGTATGGATTAATCAAGTGTATCACAGTTATTTATTGTGTTGACACCTACCTGTTTTGTTTGAATATAATTTGTTTTGTCCTCTTGATAGGTACTTGTTGGCTTCTCTTCTATGGGTGTGTTTTGTTTATTTGATGGTAACAACAATGTTGCTTGACTTTTGGTCTTTATGGATCATACAAGACAATTGCATTGCTTTCTAAGTTTTTGTGTTTTTACCCCCTTCTTCATATGCAGTCCAATTCGATCACTTATTGAATCAGGCTTCAGTGCTGACAAGAGGTCAGATGTGAGACTTTATTATGGAGCTAGAAATTTGCAAAGGATGGCATATCAGGTGGATCAYCTAAATACTTTGTTGCTCGGTGAACTAGATAAGTGCAAAGAAATTATATTTATTCTTATTCTCTYTTTTGCTCTTTTCTTGCCTGCTTGTTMTAGGATCGGTTTAAAAATTGGGAATCTTCTGGTGTTAAGATTGTTCCAGTACTGTCTCAACCAGATGAGGGATGGACAGGTGAAACTGGCTATGTGCAGGTACTGCTCAAATTGTGTTAGCAAGTTTCGTAGATAGTTTTCCTTCAAGTGTATTGTATTACGTAAATTGTTTTTGATATTCCTTTTTCTGGTGCTATTAAACAGGCTGCATTTTGCAGATCCAAAAATGTTGTAAACCCAAACTCTATTGGTGTTGTACTGTGTGGTCAGAAACAGATGACAGAGGTAATGTGTGTTTAATGGTTAAATTGACAATGCTTTTCATTTCGGTAAACATTTTTACGTGTATGGCTTGGGATTTGCTGAGCCATCATAGTTCASGTCAATTTTGCTACATTGCAATTTATTTAGGGGTCATTTAGAGTGTGGCAGTTGATGTATTATGGGCTTAAAACATATAATARATGGCAGAGGAACCTGCTTCACCGATTGTTTAGAGTTCCAATGTCCTTATGCCTAGAAACAAGTAAACAACAAGGAACCCATGTTATAGATGTCCATCCATCAGGTTTTCCCCTGTTTTGTTTGGTAGGAAATAAAGGTGGCAGGACGAAAAGAACTATAAATGGACATGTCTGCGCAAGAAAGTAATCTTTTGCTCCTATTCTTAAAAAATGTCATTTTCCATGAGATGGAGGCTGTAAAATTTATGTAACAGATGATTTCTAGGGAATTTCCCATTGATGACCTTCTTGATTCGGGTCTTCCCATTTGTAACCTTGTGTTTTTGAAATTCCTGAAGTAATCCTATAATTTCAGAAGTTTCTCAAACATGACTTTGTTCGCTTAAATCTTAGTTAACAATTATACTGTAATTTTTTCGGGAAATTCCCATTGATGTTCTAGTACTTTTGCATTTTCCCATTGGTAACCTTTAATAATTATAGAAACACAAGGTTACCAATGGGAAAATGCAAAGTACAAGAACATCAATTGGACTTTCTAGGATCAAATAAGAAATGATGTTATCCGCAGGAAAGTTGGTGTTGTACATATTGCAAGCAAGTTAAGGGAAAACCGCTTGCGTTGATTAGGGCACGTAAGACGGAGACCTCGGGGGTACCGATGCAAAGAGTGAAAGAGTGGGATCAGAGAAATTTTAAACGTGGTAGAGGGAGTTCATGTAGTTCATGTAGACCAAAAATGACTTGGTGGGAAGGAGTTTGAAAGGATCACGTTTGGATTTGTAAGAGAGTGAGGCTCTTGATCGTTGGGAGTGGAGGAGGAAAATCTATGTGGATGACCTCCGGGAATAATCACTTTTGGTTCTTGTTAGCCGACCCCACATATAGGATTAAGGCTCTGATTGATTGATTGATTGATATAGTATTTCGGAAGTTGAGGAATCTTTAGGGTCAATTCTAGGACTTTAAAAAACGCAAGGTTACTAATAAGAAAAGTGGAAAACCCAAAACTATAAGGTTACCGATGGGAAGTTCTCTACTTTCTATGAACTATGATATGTAGTTACCCATTTTATCACTTGGAATGTCTTTTGCCAATCCCTTTGGATGCACTTATGTGGAACTAGTGGAAGTAGATGACAAAAAAGAAAATGTTGTAAATTATTTTGAGTTTTTTTAATATTTTAAATTCCACAATCACAAAAAATGCTTCATTAGGAGATGGATGAGATGGATTTTGGAATGTATTTTTATAAAACTCATCCAAATATGTTGGAAATGGTGGGATGAATAGTCTTCATGACGCCTGCCCTGTAATCTCTAAGCAATAGCTAAAATATCATTTGGAAGTTTGGATTTTAGGTAAGATGGTCTTTAGAGCTACAAAACATTCTTTGAGATGTTCTATGGACTTAAGAGTTAGGAAGCCAAAGAGCAATGAAACCGTTGATGATCCTCAGACTCCAGATTTTCAATAAACAAGATGTTTACTTGTTTATCCTTGTAGGTTCATTTATGGGAAAAAAAGGATCTTATATAAGGGCCCATAAAGCTGAAGGGAAAATTTTACAGGACTGCTATAAGACCAGTTTTGCTTTATGGTACGGAATGTTGGGCCTCCAAGAAAGAGCATKTTCAAAAGKTTGGGGTCACYGAGATGCRRATGTTAAGATGGATGTGCGGGAACACTCTACGAGATCGAATAAGAAATGAAGTTATCCGCCAGAAAGTTGGTGTTGCAGATATTGCAAGCAAGTTAAGGGAAAACCGCTTGCGTTGGTTTCGGCATGTAAGACGGAGACCTCAGGGGGCACCGGTGCGAAGAGTGGAAGAGTGGGATCAAGGGGATTTTAAACGAGGTAGGAGGGAAACCAAAAACTGACTTGGTGTGGCGCGATAGGCATTAGAAAGATCAGAAACAGTTGGATTTTGAGAAAGAGTGAGGCTCTGGATCGGGCGTGAGGGGAATGGAAGTGTGAGGGAGCTGGAGGGAGGGAAATTTGATTGTGGGATGACCTCACGAATAATCACTTATGGATCAGATGTTAGAGCCGAACATCCCCCACATATGGGGGATTAGGCTAGTGATTGATTGATTGATTGATATAAGGCCCATAAGACTGTGGTATTAAGTACTGTGTTTGGACGATACAGCTTCAATAAGGGACAGACTCACATCACATAAACAAGTAACTACAACAAAAGTCTCAGCTTATTAATTTAGTTAAAAAAGTATAATTTTTTGCTAGTCATTTTAAGATTAGTTAAAAACGTATAATTTTTGAGAGGAGACATTCCAAAGTATGGGATGTGTGTCGCAAATAGTAGCGGTAGAAGTAGTGTTTAGCGATGAAAGTAGCGGGTAGCGAGTAGTTGAAATGCAAATAGGTAGTGGTGGATAATAGTGTTAGCGGTAAAATTAGATTTTCTATTTTTGATGTTCAATAATCGTAAGCCGTTGTACTTTATTTCTAGAAGAAATCTATTTATTATATACTAAAGCTCTACCAAAGAAATGTTGGGTGTGGGTTTTTTTTTTTTTTTTTTTTTTTTTTTTTTTTTTTTTGAATTTTTTAAAAAGTAAAATAATAGTAATATATATCAAATAATAAAATAACTAGATTGAGTAAAAGTATTTAGAATTACGTAAAGAATGTCACCGGCAATTTAAACTAATTGAGATGTTTGTTTATTATCCTTATCCCAAATTATCTTAAACTATTTAAAACAAAATAATCGAACCTATCTTAAATTTAAGAACTGGAGATAATTATTTATCGTTATTATCGGCAAATTTTTAAATTTTAAAAATGCATTTGTTTTATTAAAATTTATATTAATTTAAGTTGCAATCTAATGTAGTGCATCATTCCTATAAGATTTTTATAAGCATTTTAAAATTTACGCATAAACGATACACATTTTTTTAGTCCGGCTCAAATACGGCAAAGTATTATTATATAATCGTGGGCTCATTAGCACAATATAAACTTAATATACTAACTAGCTTTTAATCTATACAAAGACTAAAACGCTAAAATGCTACTTCTTACTAACTTTTGAAAAAAAGTAGCATTAAAACTACCTACGAACAATAATAAAATTAGCAAGTACCCGTTTTCATTTAGTTAGAACGCTAACGCTACCTAAAAAGCTATACACACAACACGCGCTTATGTGTGGGGGTGTTTTTGGTAATAAGGTACATATATAAGTATAAGTTGAATTGACCTTATATGAACTTCCTGATCGTCTCTAATGTATACTTATATAGGGTGTTTTAGGGTTTTTTTTGTCAAACCCATTTTTTTCTAGGGAGTATTTTGTGAAAAACTATCTTACTTTAGGAGTTATTGTGTAAAAACCATGTTTATCTATCTACTTTGGTTGTCAACCATCTTGTCTAGCTATTTGGTTTGTTTGCTACCATCTTTATCCAGCTATTTTGGTTGCCTAAAGTTAAAACCATCTTGTCTAGCTATTTGGTTGTTAACACTCTTATCATTGGACATTCTAAAGGAAAAAGAAAAAAATGGCGAATGATGAATGGCGAGTGAAATTGAAAGGAGCATAGAATTGATAATCTTAATACATTAAAATATGAGATGAGATAAGATAAGAACAAACGCAAAAAGAGAGAAAAAAATTAAAGAAAAAAACAAAAACGGCGAGATCATGCTGAACAATGGGCGATAAGATGGTAGTCAACACTATAGCTAGCTAGATAAGATGGTTTATTTGCATTAACACGAGATAAGAGAATGTAAACTAAGCGTGTTTGAAAATTAAACTTATCCAGCTATGTGAGCATTTGTTTAGGCACAGCCTGTATACATAATACAACTATGGCAAGACTTAAACTATGCAAGATTGTAGTATAGTCGCGGACCATAGGCTGATATCATGGGTTTTTCATTAATTCGCTTTCTTACTATAAGCAGGGAGCATAGGCTTATATGCATGTTGAGCCTGTCTCTTTCTCCATATTGAGCATGATATATTTCTTATTAGACATTAATTGAATTCACTTTTTTCGAATGAGAGAATGACACCTTAAATTTCATGTCCTATTATTAATTTTTTGAGTAGTTGCATTTGGTGATGAGTGATGGCCTAAAAATCTTTACTTCCTTCTATCATCATAGGTTTATATAAAGACCGAATAAGCTTAAAACTTAATAATGAAATTGTGTTCCGAATACTTCGACGAGTTGTTTAATGGAAGCCAAGGGGCTGTTATAGGGGATACGTCTGTAAGGAGGAAATCAATGTGGGGTTTGTACGGAGGATTAGAAGAATAGAGGATGAAATCGAAGAAGGCGGTTGGACCGGATGGTATACCTGTGGAGGTGTGGAGGTGCCTCGGTAAGGTTGGTATTGATTGGTTACAAATGATGAAGTGGTGAAGTTCAACGAAAAAGATCTCGCTATGAGTGAATGCTGTAAGTATCTTGGTCAACCATCCAAAGGAATGGTGATATTGATCAAGATGTGGCTCACAGGAATAACGGTGGCTTAAATGGAGAGCGGCCACGGGAGTGTTGTGCAATCGAAGCATCCCTTTAAGGTTGAAGGGAAAATTCTACAGGGCTGCTATTCAACCAGTATTGCTCTATGGTACGGAATGTTGGGCCTCTAAGAAAGAGCATATTCAATAGGTAGGGGTCTCCGAAATGCGGATGTTGAGATGGATGTGTGGGAATATTCGGCGGGATAGAATCTGGAATGAAGTTATATGTCAGAAAGTTGGTGTTGCAGAAATTGCAAGCAAGTTAAGGGAAAACCGTTTGTGTTGGTTTGGGCATATAAGACAGAGACATCAGGAGGCACCGGTGCGGAGAGTGGAAAAGTGGGGTGAGGGAAATTTTAAACGAGGTAGAGAGAGATCGAAAATGACTTGGTGAGAGGGATTTAAAAAGGATTTGAAACTGTTGGATTTACAAGTGGATGAGACTCTCGATCGTAGGGAGTGAAGGAGGAAAATTCATGTGAATGACCTCTCGAAATAATCAAGTTTGGTTCATGTTAGCCGACCCCACTTATGGGATTAGGATTTCCTTGAATGCTTGTGTTCTCTTTCTTTCGATTTTTCTCTAACATATGTGACTTTTTTCCGAAGATTTTCTTRGATGTGAGGTGGATAGAAATGGTGAAAATAGTAAATTCTGGTTACACAGTGTGGTGGATTGTTAATGGACTAACTTCTACTCACTTAGAAGTGATGGTGWTTGATTGATAATGGCATGAATTACAGGGAAAACATCCGWGAGGTTTCCTTCTCTCCCAAAGCAAAGCTTTTGGATTACAAACATGAATGCCCTTTTACTATGACTAAACTAGCTAAATTATACCCATCATTCCCCTAAAGGATCCCAACTACTTGTGTACTCCTCGTACTTTCCTTTGGCTGCTTGTGATTGCCTTTTTGCTGCTTCCCTCAGTTTGTGTCTCCACTAGCAAATGTGTCCTTACCGTCAACAGCTTTTTGGCAAGTGCTGCTTCCCTTTGTCTTTACGTCTTAAGTGAGTGAGTAGGTTAGTGGGTTGCTTAAGGTGCATTACATTATGTTTGTCATTGACATAATGTTATGTGCTCTGGTTGAAGAACTGAATATCCAGTATATTGGTAACTAGGTTAGCTCCCGTTATTGCACAGTATAATCTTAGTTTGATTTAATATGTTTAATTTTATAAATTATTTGATTGGAACACTGAAATTTGGAAAAAGAGGAGTTTGTGAACAATAACAATTTTCTTTATTTTTAATTAAATTCTAAGTTAGAGTGAAAAAAAGTAAGTAGATAGAATTTTTTGAATAAATGTTTAAAATTTTGTTGGAGAATATAAACGTTGTAATATAATATAACAATAACTACTTCATCCGTTTTAGAAAGCTCGCTACACTTCTCAGTTCATGGACTCCTAGGTAATTTTTTGGAGAGGAAAAAGATAGAGTAATGAGAAAAGGGACCCATGTGATAGGAGAGAGATAGAGAGAGTTTATTTCCTAAAAGAGAAGTGTAGCAAGTAATGTGAAACTTCCTAAAATAACAAGTGTAGCGAGCTTTCTGAAACAGAGGAAGTAATTGATTACATGAGAGTGAGGGATAGCTCAAGTGGTTAAAACTTTCTTCCCAGTCTAGGAGATCTCGAGATCGATTCTCATCACCGCCCTTGTGGCTCTCTTAGTACAAAAAATAAAATAAAATTGATTACATTTCCCAAACTAAGCACATTAATTGCATGTAAATGAAAAAAGAAAAAAAAAAGATTTTCAATGTTAAAATGCCATGTGGACAACAATGAGGTCAACAATGGCCTATTTTAGTTCATAGTTATGGATGTTGAATATATGTCTCTATAGATGCAATGATGACATTGTTTTCTTACAATAATGAGCCGCTTACATAATATTTTGGATTTTTCTAAGCTATGCTCTTATAATTTGTGAGTTTCCAAAATGTACTCATGCCTTTTCAATGTTATAACCTACGCCCTTAAAATTCAATGTTTGTAACTAACTAACAAACGATAACCTTCATCATCAACCCTTCATTGACATCTTTAGTTAATTTCACCCATTTTTATCATTCAGTATTAACCGAAGCTTAATTTACAATTTACAACAATGGCTTTTACTGCTCTTCCCGAAAGTTCAACCTTGTGAGACAAAGGAGGAGAAAATAATAGAGCATTAAAGAAAGAAGTGAAAGAGGTGTCAATAGGCGAGGGTTGAGTTTTTACAAAGAGGGAGGGAATTACTTGGGTGATATAAGTGTTAAGACATTGATAGTGAGTTACGATGCATGGTATTATAAATTACAAAAATTAAATTCAAGGGTAGGATTTGTAACTTTTAAGAAGCATGGATATAGCTTAAGAAATCATGAATCATAGATTCATAGAGGCATATCTTAGAAAAAACCAAATATTTATTAAACAATTCAATCGGTTCGCCTCTTATTTTCAAGTTTTCTTTGTGGTGGCATGCAAATAATAATACTTCGTATTATACTAAGTGACTCCTATCCTTGACAAATTTCACCTAGTAATTGCACAGAACCTTATCTTTATGCCAAGTAATTGCACCAAGCTATTCATACTACAATGGGAAGATTTTTGGGTCCTGTATAGCTCTCTCTCTCAGTCTCTCATTGGATTGGTGTGTGGTTTCCTGTTGTCTTTTGTAACATCAGAGATGTTTATTTTGGAGGAGAATGTGCCGATATCCTTTTCTAATTATCCTTTTGTAATCTATAGCCCCTAAGCTGCTTATAATGTYTWTCTACGCTTGGTGAAAATTCCATGTGCCTTAAGATTTGTAAATGCAATGCAACTTGCATCATTATCTTGTGACATATAGCGAAGTAATAAGTGAAATATGAAGTTTAACAAATGTGTGCTTCTTGCAGGAAATCACCACTATATTGACAGA
>SNQN01001000.1:3815-47721 GCA_008642245.1 Bassia scoparia
GCATATGGGGTGGTGAGCGAATGGGTTCATTTTTAACCCACCACACAAAGAGGAGGAGTGCCACCAGCGAGAAGTTCTTCCTTGGTTCCGTTTCTCTCTATTCTTGATGGCTAGTTGTGTTGTTGATGATTCATGTTTTGGATAGGCATTGAGGCACCTGAGATCTTTTGTCGGGGAATTGGTCATGAGTATTTTGCGATGTTGCTTTTATGGGGTGAGACGTGTTTGAATTGAGAATCTAGATGAGCTTGCTTGAGGACAAGCAAGAGTTTCGCTTGGGGGAGTTTGATGTATTATATTGATATATGGTTTTTTCTCCCCATTCTCTTGCTATTTTGAATGGTTTTTGGCCATCTTAAGGCCCTCCTTGCTACTAATATGTTTGTTTAGTGTTTGAATTAGTTTTAGGTTGCTTTCATTGATTTAGAGTGGTTTTCGAATCATTTTYTAGCACTATGGAGCTTTGAGAGGAGTAGCGAGGAGCTAGGAGTGGAGCTACGGACATATGCTCACTCTTTTTGACATAAGTCACGTTTCGTATGTCAGATTGGTGTGATTCTAGTTGCATTGGAAACTAGACTTCAAGAGCTTCGAATCGATAATCACATGCTTGATTTGGACCAGCAGAGCTCGATTTATGGCCCATGGAAGATAGCCTAGTTAATCTGCCGCGTATAGACCTCAAACCGATCGATTTAGGGTCGTTTTTTTCCGATTGAATWATTCTCTTTTAGACTGATTTATTGAGGGATAGGATAGTCTTTTTAGMGGCTCATTTAATTGAGAAAAATCAAAAGTATAAGAGGGGAGGAATCCTAATTTTGTAATCACTTTTGATTTTTAGATTTTATTTCAAAAATGAATTACGTATTGTGGAGAAGAGGAAACCCTAGCTTTTATCATTCATCATTTGAGATTCAATAAAGTTCATTCATTCATCAATTTCCATTGCAATTTCAGTAATTATTCAGTCTCTAATCTTTCCTATTGTTGCTTTTAATTAGTTTATGCTTTTGATTATGTTTTCCCCAATTCAAATTATTATGTTTAATTTCAATATGAGTGAGTAGTTCAATTTCTAGGGCGATTGGGGATCTATAGCAATATGATTGACATGTATTTGGCTTGATTTGATTCATGACTTGGCTTTTAATCAAYTTCCTATTAGATTTTTCTGCATGTTAATAAATTTCGTAGGGCCCGACTTAATTGCTTAATTTGATTAGTCACAAGTCTATAGATCAAGAGATTGAGACTTAGCACAAGATCAACGTCAATAGGTAGAATGAGACTTTCCTAGGTCGAGAGATACGGTTAGGAGTAGTTCTATAGTTCAATTGATTCGAGAGAGCTTTGACCCTATTTTGATTATGCCTTGTTATGAATGGTTGATGCAGAATTACTGTTAATTGCTGCTATAGTGAACCATAGTCCTAGATTCGTTWATCATATAGTTTATTCTTCATTGTTCATCGCTTTAATTAGTCTTAATTCAATATAATCACAAACCAAGATTTCTTTTATTAGTTTAGATGCTTTAATTCAGTTAATCAATATTGGTTACTTCTTCGTGGATACGATCCTGTTACAACTAGGTATAGGTTAGTTTTAATAGGTACTTTTGATAGGCACACGACAAGCCTGTCCGATCTGGAATACGTCCTTTGGGAATCTAAGCCCCAATCTCAAACTACAAACCTCATTTTCCCTCGCTTACACGCATGTAGTAGAACCAAAGCCCAAAGCCCAAAACTAATCCAACTTTAATGATTAAATCACCTCGGTAATACGCACCCAGGTATATACAACTCAAAGCCATCCCTTATCGGTAATTTGACCCGGTAAAGCACGTTCCAAATCCACGCGTTAAAATCCTACCATCCCAGATCGGTAGTTTGACACACCATTCGGGAATCACTAGGTCGCAAACTTTTTGTTCAAAAATACTCTTTTCATTAATCCATAAGTTGCAGCCTATTTATTACAAAATACAACCTTCGAGAATCCATAGGTCGCAGGCTCGCAGCCTATCCAATAAAAAAATGCCCTTCGAGAATCCATAGGTCAAAGTCTATCCAAACGGAAACGCGCCCTACGGGAATCGAAAGGTCGCACCCTATGCTATTCGAAATACGCTCTTTGAGAATCTATACATAGCACACAAATCCCTATTTAGTGGCCTTCGAGAATCCATATGTYGCAGCCTATCCGATTCGGAATACACCCTTCGGGAATCCATAGGTCGCAGGCTATCTGATTGGGATTACGCCCTTTGGGAATCCATAGGTCACGCTCATCAAGAATCCATACATAGCACCCAAATCCCTATGTAATGGCCTTCGGGAATCCATATATCCTAGCCTATCGGATNTGCTTTTAATTAGTTTATGCTTTTGATTATGTTTTCCCCAATTCAAATTATTATGTTTAATTTCAATATGAGTGAGTAGTTCAATTTCTAGGGCGATTGGGGATCTATAGCAATATGATTGACATGTATTTGGCTTGATTTGATTCATGACTTGGCTTTTAATCAAYTTCCTATTAGATTTTTCTGCATGTTAATAAATTTCGTAGGGCCCGACTTAATTGCTTAATTTGATTAGTCACAAGTCTATAGATCAAGAGATTGAGACTTAGCACAAGATCAACGTCAATAGGTAGAATGAGACTTTCCTAGGTCGAGAGATACGGTTAGGAGTAGTTCTATAGTTCAATTGATTCGAGAGAGCTTTGACCCTATTTTGATTATGCCTTGTTATGAATGGTTGATGCAGAATTACTGTTAATTGCTGCTATAGTGAACCATAGTCCTAGATTCGTTWATCATATAGTTTATTCTTCATTGTTCATCGCTTTAATTAGTCTTAATTCAATATAATCACAAACCAAGATTTCTTTTATTAGTTTAGATGCTTTAATTCAGTTAATCAATATTGGTTACTTCTTCGTGGATACGATCCTGTTACAACTAGGTATAGGTTAGTTTTAATAGGTACTTTTGATAGGCACACGACAAGCCTGTCCGATCTGGAATACGTCCTTTGGGAATCTAAGCCCCAATCTCAAACTACAAACCTCATTTTCCCTCGCTTACACGCATGTAGTAGAACCAAAGCCCAAAGCCCAAAACTAATCCAACTTTAATGATTAAATCACCTCGGTAATACGCACCCAGGTATATACAACTCAAAGCCATCCCTTATCGGTAATTTGACCCGGTAAAGCACGTTCCAAATCCACGCGTTAAAATCCTACCATCCCAGATCGGTAGTTTGACACACCATTCGGGAATCACTAGGTCGCAAACTTTTTGTTCAAAAATACTCTTTTCATTAATCCATAAGTTGCAGCCTATTTATTACAAAATACAACCTTCGAGAATCCATAGGTCGCAGGCTCGCAGCCTATCCAATAAAAAAATGCCCTTCGAGAATCCATAGGTCAAAGTCTATCCAAACGGAAACGCGCCCTACGGGAATCGAAAGGTCGCACCCTATGCTATTCGAAATACGCTCTTTGAGAATCTATACATAGCACACAAATCCCTATTTAGTGGCCTTCGAGAATCCATATGTYGCAGCCTATCCGATTCGGAATACACCCTTCGGGAATCCATAGGTCGCAGGCTATCTGATTGGGATTACGCCCTTTGGGAATCCATAGGTCACGCTCATCAAGAATCCATACATAGCACCCAAATCCCTATGTAATGGCCTTCGGGAATCCATATATCCTAGCCTATCGGATYCGGAATACACCCTTTGGGAATCCATATGTCGTAGCCTATCCGATCGGGGACATGCCCTTCWGGATCCSACAGGTCACAACCTACCTGATTGGGCACGCTCTTCAAGAATCCTTACATAGCACCCAAATCCCAATGTAATGACCTTTGATGATCCATATGTCGCAGCCTATTGAATCCAAAATACACCATTCGGGAATCCATAGGTTGCAACCTCGGGGACACGCCCTTCGAGATCCCATAGGTTGTAGCCTATCCGATCAGGAATACTTCAAGAATCCATAAATAGCACCCAAATCCCTATGTAACGGCCTTCGAGGATACATAGGGGGCAAAACAAATAATACCATTTGGTACAAACCTAAACTCCCACTTTTATAATGGAGCCTTCGGGAATCCATATGTCGCAGCCTATCTAATCCGGAATAAACCCTTTGGGAATCCAGAGGTTGTAGCCTATCCAATCGGGAATATGCCCWTCGAGAATCCATAGGTCGCAGCCTATTCGTTTYGGAATATGCCTTTTGGGAATCCATAGGTTGCACATATTCAATCGGGAATACGCCCTTCAGGAATACATATGTCACAAMTTATCTGATCTGGAATATGCTCTTTGGGAAACCATATGTCGCAGCCTATTCAATCCAAAATACCCCCTTCGGAAATCTATAAGTCGCAGCCTATCCAACTCGACAACTGCATGGGAGCCTATGTTGTAACCGTACAGGAATGAACGCCAAAAAACAGAACCGAGATTCGAAATACGTAGACAGGATAAGGACAAGACATGTTGGGAAAGCAGCAACGAAAAAAATGGATTTTACAAAACTAAGTAATGGCAAACAGTAATTTAGAGGATACACCRAGGGAAAAACGAACAATACCATTTGGTACAAACCATGACTCCCACTTTTATAGTGGAGAGATTGGGTGAACTAACTTGTTGAGGATTTTATTTAGATAATAAGTTCACTTTTGGTAAGAAGTGTTGTAATTTCAAGTTTCTTTAGTTAGTACTTCCTCCGTTTTCCAATACTTGCAACAAATGAAATTTTACCATCTCACAAATTATTCCCCTTTGTGCATGTATTAGAAACGGAAGGAAGTAGTTATTTGTATTTTCGAGAACCCATTAAAGTTGCAAATAAAAATCCCTTTTGGTTAAGAGACATAGAAGGCCCAAGTTAAGCTTCCAAGGTCCTGACTTGAGTGTGACGATCATGTTTTTGCTAAGCCCCAATAAAAATGAGTCAATCAATTATAGTTAAGAGTCCACAGAAATTTGGTCCAGTTATTATAACTAGCCCTATACACCCCTAAAGACTCAATTAGAATTAATATCCATAGATATTTAGTGTATTTAATCTCTCAATATTGACTATATTGGAAAATAAATGTTATTAAAATTGGTGGGTTCCATAATTGTCAAGTCTCGCAAGTGATATCCTTGGGAATATTTCAAGAGCTTGACTTTATCAAGACTAACGAGATTTTGCTAAGACTTTCACAGCAAGAATGGGGAAATCTCAGTTTAGAATAGATCCTAAAACAGAAAACATGATGTCCTAATCTAGTTCCTTAGACTTGGGCTATAAACTTGCTCTTCATCCTTAGGTTAATTCGTTGATGTATGATTTTTATAATTGTACTTGGATAGAAACTCATAGACGTTTGGCTAGGACTTTGCCTTGCTTTTGCCTTCGGTTCGATTTTATGTAGTTAATTGTTGGATACACTCTAATATCGGTAAAATTTTTTTAAATATAATTTAATTCTTGATATTTTCACTTTCTCTTCTTTACAGGAAGTAAATAGCATGGAAAAGAGGATGAAGAAAATAAACAAAGGAAAGCATGATGATATTTTAACTTCTGGATGTTAACTTTTTAATTAAGATTAGATATTATATGGTAGCAAAGGTTTCTCCAACATTATTGTTTTGTTTCTCTTCGATATTAGAAGGTTTGAATACAATTATATGTTTTTTTTGATTTTTATTTTAGTTGTTAAATAAATAGTTTTTTTATTAGGTGTTAATAAAATTAATTAATTGTTGCATAAGATTGTCAACCAACCTTGATACTACAAATAATTTCTTATCAATTTTCCATGAGGATATTACATTTATTCCTTATTTATACTTATTATAAGGAATAATGCATGGGAGAAAAATTTAAATATATACTAAATTTATACGTACTATAGGTAATATTTTTTAGTTGTGCTGTTTAAAACATTTGGCAACATTTTTTTAATATGATCAAGAAATACAACAATAAAGAAAATGTTGAATATCTTGACAAAAGGTTACACTAGTGAAGCGTTGTCTAAAGTTGCAACAATTCTTTGGCGTTATCTTTGCAAATGTGCTGACTAAAATATCACTTAATACTAGATTTCGAAAGTGTTTCCTTTGAATAAAAAATGTTACCTAATGAAAAGACAACGAGGGCAAAAGCTACACCTCGTATGTGTTGCCTTAGATACTAGCGGTTCTATGTCCTTTACACGGGGTGCGCCTTCTAAGCGGTGTCTAGTACTCTATTTTAAGTTTATGCGGTGGATGCTTGATTGGCCACGTGCCTTGCTACTAGACAAAGTAAGTGATAACTCTTGCTAGTATAAGGTTATGTGTCATCCTAAGAAGCTCTTAGACTCCATATATACACTCAACATGACATAGAAGCATGCAAGAYGAGCTTGAGAGCCAGAGAGAGAAACAACAAGGTACAAACCAAGAACTCTCATACACTGCTAAACATTTAACCTAGAGATTTTGGGACAGTATTAGGTGTGATCCTTTAATTGYAAACACTGGTTGTAAAGGGTTTAGGGAAGCAATTGAGAGTGGTTAGTTCTTGGATACTGGTTGATTACTAGCTACAAGTTGTAATCCATAAAGGTAAGATTAGAGAACTTGTGAGATAGTATTGCAATGGTATGCCATTGATACTTGAATTGTGGTTTTTGTACATCTTCATCTTCATTGAATCACAATAGTGCGGTGGTGGGTTTTTCTCTTAGTGCTTGGGTTTCTCATGGTAATATCTTGTCCATTTACATATTCATGCTTTGTTTGCTTTCTTACTAATTGTTACATGTTCTAGTTGATTGTTAGTAAGTGTGGGTACATCACAAATTAGTTGACATAAGTTATGATCCCCACCACCATGTTCTCATCTTACTGCAACTAACTTGTGAGTAAGCTGGTTCTCCACCTGTTTAACCAATGCCACAAACTCATCGAATGTTTCATCCTTTAAGTGAAGCATAATTACCCAAGTGTACCTAGTGAAATCATCAACCAAAACACAGACATATCTATGACCTCTTCGACTTTGTACACACATAGRTCCACATAAATCAATGTGTACAAGTTCGAAGGGTCTACTGGTACCAATAACACTTTTAGGCTTAAMAGAAAATTTGAATTGTTTCCCCTTGACACATTTTGAACAAGCTTCATCTTCCTCGTACTTGATGTTAGGAAATCCTATCACCATGTCACGAGACTTAWGTTTATATAAGAYTGTCAAGYTAGCATGTCCAAATCTCTTATGCCAAATCCATTAATTATTGTTTGATATAGCTCTCAAACAAACGGACTTATCCTCAAGAAATTTKTCGAGAAATTAAAGGTGATGTAAACATCATTCCTCCTAGTCCCCTCGCATACAAGTTCACTTGTTTGTGAGCTAAGTATATGACATAGGTTAACTTGAAACTCAACTCTATTACCTTTGTCACACAGCTGTTATATGCTCAAAAGACTATGTTGCAAGCCTTCAACATAATATACATCATCTATTACATGTGAAAATGTCTTACCTACCTAACCTAAATAAGTGATGGTTCCCTTGCTATTATCTCTAAAGGTGACACATGCACCATCAAAGGCTTCTATTGAAAGGAATTGCTTGTTATCCTCTGGACATGTGTCTTGAGAATCCACTGTTAAAATAACAATTGGTACTTTCCTTCACTTTAGCCTGCAAGAACAAATCAAACATTAGATTTAGCAACCCAATTGTCCTTAGGTCCCTTTTCATCAATAATTGGCTCTTGTTGGTCTTTCCTTCTCCAAACCAACTTCATATGTTTGTTATTCTTACTCACACTTTTCTCCTAGCTGGGCATTCATTTATCTTATGCCCCTTCATACCACAATGATAGCGAATATGTACAACTTTGGTCATTACATACTTACCTCTCTTGAATTCCTTTATCCATGTGGTTTCCTCGGGGGACAAGTTAATCATGGTTCTCTATCTAGTGTAACCAAAACTAACTTTTCCTTTGTTACCTCTTGTTAAGGTTAGATGACTCAATGTTTCCTGTGTAGTTAATAGTTTGTTGATATGTTCATGACTCTCATGAAGTTCGTTTTCTTTGGTTTCAAGTTTCTTAGGCAATAACTCGTTTTTCTCTCTCAAAAACTCAAAATAGCTTTTTAAAGTCTCGAGTTGTAGGTTATGTTTTGAAAGCATATAATTAATAGTCATGTCAAATACCATTGGTTGCTTGCCCTTTTTCAATTGATAAATTTCAGCATGCAAATCACATTTCTTACCTTCGTATTCATCAATCATTTCATTTATCTCTTCACTAATACCTACAGAGGAAATAGTGACCTATGCAGCTTTAAGTGAAGTTATCACCTTGTGTGAATCTTCTATGTTAAGAGAAAAATTTTCAAAGGTTTCAATAAAGAATATTTACTACATGAACTTGCCTTACTTCTAGCTGCTGAAAAATCAGGAGGAGCACTAGTGGATGGTAAGTCTSTAGAGAACCAAGCAGTCAAATCTTCTTCACCATCACTAGGATATTCCGGTTTAGAAGATTTTGCCTTTTTAATTCCACCTTACACTTGTCTAAATCAACCTCTAGTTCTACYACTTTATTTTTCATTTCATGGTAAATTTCTTCTAGGTGATCTCTTTTGCCAGTTATGTAAGTCTCACCTAACTTATAGCATTCATCTAATTAAGAATTAATACAAGCAAGCATATTTTCTCTATCATATTCATGCATATCTTATCTAACTTGTTCTAAGTTTACCTTGTGTTCATGCAATATGTCCTTCTTTTCCATTAAGCAAGTCTTAGTTGTACTAGTTCCCCCTCTTGTTCCTGAATTTGTGTTGTCTCCTCTGATGTTTGTAAAGGCAGTTAAGAAAAAATCAGGATTAGGTGACTCTTCTTCCTCATCAGACTCCGAGTCTTAAACACCCCACATTGATGCTATCATAACATTCTTGAAAGCTCTTTTGTAACCAAATTTAGACTTTTTGTCCTTCCATTTAGGACAATCAACCTGTAGTAGAAGGGTTAGACTTCTTAAAGTTCTTCCCTTTGAAGTTCCTTCTTTACTGACRAAGAGATTTTTCATATC
Source organism: Bassia scoparia (assembly GCA_008642245.1). Taxonomy (NCBI): domain Eukaryota; kingdom Viridiplantae; phylum Streptophyta; class Magnoliopsida; order Caryophyllales; family Amaranthaceae; genus Bassia; species Bassia scoparia. The sequence goes on from SNQN01001000.1 coordinate 12,958, forward strand.
TCTTAACGATCATGTCAATCTTATCATCTTCCTCTTCTATTATTCCCTTAAGAGCATTGCCTCTGCCTGGTTCCTTCTCAGACTTTGATTCAATCAACATTTCGTGTGTCATGAGGGAACCAATCACCTATTCCAGAGACAAGGTGGATAGATCTTTTGCTTCATAGTTTGTTGTTATCTAAGTTATCCATGCATCTTTCAAACTACGCAAAAACCATTCTCACAAGATCCTCATCAGAAATTTTTTTACGAACAGATCTAAAATCATTAATAACTGTCATAAACCTATGAAAATAGTCATTAATATTTTCATTCTTATTCATAGCAAACAATTCATACTTAGACACAAGTAAATCAATTTTTAACCTTTTTACCTCTCTRGTTCCCTCAAAAGCAAGTTCTTCGATGCTGCCCAAATTAAATCCACTTTGCATTTCTACAACTAGAGATTTGGTTTGTTTCATTCACACCTATTGCATGTTGTAGAATTGACATTACCTCGGCTTTGTTTGCTAGTAGTTTGTATTCAGCTATTGTTAACTCATTATCCTTCTTCGGAATAAGACTTCCTTCATCATCCTTATTGGTGATCACATTAGGACCATTCTTGACTACAAGCCAGCACTCATATAGTCGATTCCCATGATAACGTTCTTGATCCTGTTCTTCCACCAAGTATAGTTGTTCTTATTGAAATTTGGTGTTTTATTGCCATACGCCATAGCACCTAGATATTGAGTACTCATACTTGACTCCTCTAGATGTTACTCTTGCGAGAAGCCTTGGCTCTGATATTAATTGAATGTTTGGTGACACTAAAGGGGTGGGGGGTGAATTGTGTGGAAAGGAATCTTGCAAAGTTTTTTCTTTCTTTTTCRGTTAAGGGAGGAACTAGTTGGGCTGGTTCCTGACGCAGCAGAATATAAAATAAAACAAAAAAGGAAACACCAAATTTAAYGGGGTTCAGCCAACTATGACCTACATCCTCCTATCCTAGGATCTCATATTAATCTACTCGAAAAAATTAAGAAAACATGCTCCCCTACTATTTTCCTACTCTGGGAACCAGTACACCTAACACTCTACTCCGAGTGAGCTCTTTAGCTTACCCTAGTAAGCCCTTGTGTTTGAACTCACAAATAATCACCCAACCTTTAACCCCTCCATTGAAGAATTTGACAATATTAATTTCTCTCTTTGATCTCACTTTTGAAAATCTTATAAGAGAAAATCGATATAATTCTATAAGTGCTTCTTGTGTATGGCTTGGTAAAGGATTCGATTTTCAAGTGTGTTTTGCTCTCAAAAATATTACTCAATTTTTATGACTGTGTGTTGTCTAAAATATGAGGGATTAGTTGAGTATATATAGGCATGGATGTCAAAACCCTAATTTCCTAAAATCACAACAACTTGATGAATAAACAAAGATATGATTTTTAGGAAAGTATTCTTATTCCGTTTCATCACCAAGATAAACCGAAAATAAGATAATACCCCTAGAATTTTGGCAACCAAATATATTCCTCCAACGCTTGAGAAATGGTGTTTGAGTTTGTATTATGCTTCCATCAAGCACAATCAACGCTTCATGGATTTTCTAATGAAGTCGTATCTCCAACCGACGTGTTGAAGAATATTTTGAATCACCCCTTTGTCAAAGCAASGTTGTGTCAGTGGAGCATGAAATTGTCTCAATTTCAGTTRAAGCATGTGAAGGGTTGATGTGTTGAGATGATAGAAAGGCAGAAGAAGCGAGGAAGGAAGTTGTGCCTATAGACTGCATCACATGAGTGAGTCACGCATCTAGATGCGGGAGTCGAACATTGGGATGCACGACTCTTGCATCTAGTTGCTCGTGTCACACATTTAAGCAAATCTRTAGGTGAGTTCAAGATGCAGTGTAGAAAGTGTGAGTCACGCATTCCCATGCGCGACTCGCCTATTCCTCTCTGCCTGCAATGCGCGACTTGCGCATGCCTATGTGCGAGTCAAGGGCTTCTGCGAYCAGCTTTACTCTRTTTTGACAGTCAAGCGATTGGACTATATAAGTGCTTCACCCAATTCATTACTGATAATTCCCATATTCAAACACTAATACAAGTCTTGTAAACTCTCTAATTCCTCAAAACACTTTGTTTAAGCATAGGATTTAAAGTGAAGCTTTGCAATTGTATGCAATTGGAGCTTGTTATACTTGTTGGAATTCATCATCGATATAATAATAGTGCAAGGGTGGGTTTTTCACCCGATTCTCGGATTTGCCACGGTATTTCTATCTTCTTTACTCTTTTAGTTCCTTCATATCCTTGGATCTTGTTATTTGCTTGCTATCTTCTTAGTTCTTAGCTATTAACACTTACATGTTGGTCTTGCTTGAGTTGTGTGGGTTTATCATGAACTTATTTWAGCTGGCATTTACAAAAACAATTGGTATCAGAGCCGAGGTGTCGTCTTTGGTGGCTTGTAGCTAGCTTTAAGCTCAATTTGTAGTTTGTAATTGATAAATCTCAAGTTTGAGTTTTAGGTGTTTGACATTTAAATTATTGGTTTAATAGTTTTGAGACCTTGTTGTTAAACCCTAAGACTCAATATGGAAGATAGTAAGTTAAAAATTGAGAAGTTTGGAAAGAATTTGGATTTTGGAAATATGGAAAGATTTTGGATTTTGGAAAATGCATATAGAGGACTATTTGTATCAAAAGGGTCTACATCGACCTCTTGATGGTAAAAGGCCGGATAGTATGAAAAAGAAGGATTTGAGAGTGCTTGATAGACAAGCACTTGGTGTGATTAGTTTGACTTTAAGCAAGAGTGTTGCTTATAGGGTCAAGGACATAACTACGATGGAGGAGGTTCTTCAAACATTTTCAAACATGTATGAGAAGCCCTCGGCCATTAATAAGGTGTTTTTAATGCGTCGTTTGTTTGATCTCCGAATGAATGATGGTGGTTCTTCCGCCGAATACATAAACGAGATTAGTTCGATTTTGTCCCAACTATCGTCGGTTGATATCTGGTTTGAGGATAAGGTGAAAGCTTTTATTTTCTTTCTTTGTTGCCAAGGTCATGGGATATGGTGGTTTCCGTAATAAGCAACTCATCAGGGAAAGAAAAGTTGAAGCATGATGACGTTAGAGACTTGATCCTAAGTGAGAGCTTGAGAAGGAAAGAGTCGGGTGAGTTGTCGAGCCGTGCCTATTCTACTGAAGTGGGACGAGGAAGACAAGCAAAGGGTAACTCAGAGGGTAGGTCGTAGAGTAGAGGGCAGAGTAAATCGAAAGGAAARTCCGGGATTTTGTGTTGTAATTGTGGTGCAAAGGGACATATCAAACGAGAATGTTCGAATCCTAAGAAGAAGGGAGGCTCGATGCAACGGARCAACGATGATGGTCTTCATCGGTTACTGTGGCTTCGAGTGATGATATTAGGGATGCCTTGATTCTAAGCGTGGATAGTCCGGTTGATGACTGGATACTTGATTCTGGTGCATCATTTCATTCTTCTCCGTGCATGGAGTATTTTCAGATCTTCAAGGGTGGAAGCTTTGGAAAGSTATATCTTGCGGATGGTAACTCAWTTGAGCATTGAGGGGAAGGGAAATGTGATGATCAARACTTCAAGTGGGAGTTCATGGATGATTCAAGATGTGACATATATTCCTGGGCTAAGGAAAAATTTGATTTCTATGGGTCAGTTAGACTCAACTAGTCATAGGGTCATGTTTTGCGAGGGAAGTTGGAAGGTGTCAAAGGGGGGCATGATGGTTGCTCGAGGCACTAATAATGGAACCTTCTACACTACCTTAGGGTGTACAAACATGGTGGCTACAACTGTAGGATGTGACTCTAAGATATGGCATATTCGGCTTGGTCACATGAGTGAGAAAGGGATGCGATTGCTAGCTTCAAGTGGTAAGTTGTCGGGGTTGAAATCAATCGACATGGAATTTTGTGAAACCGGTGCCTTTGGCAAGTAGAATAAGGTTTCTTTCACAAAAGGCAAACGGTCCTTAAAGAAGGAGAAGCTAGAACTTGTGCACACAAACATATGGGGCCCATATCGAATTCATTTCCTAGGCGGTTCTCACTTGTTCCTTTCATTGATGACTSAACCAAAAAAGTATGGGTTTACTTCATGAAGAACAAGTTGGAAGTGAATGGCAAGTTCAAGACTTGGAAGGAGGAGGTTGAGAATGCTTCAGGCCGAAGATTAAGGTGGTCAAGTCCGATAATGGAAGTGAGTATGAGTTGCAAGCTTACAAGGATATTTGTAAGGAGAATGTCATTATTTTGGAGAGGACGATTTCTTGCAAGTCTCGCCAAAATGGGGTCGCAGAGCGAATGAATAGGATGTTGCTTAAAAGGACAGGGTGTATGAGGTTTTATGCGGGTCTACCTAAATGCTTTCGGGCGGATGCTATTARTACTGTAGATTACTTAGTAAATCATAGTCTTCATGATTCCGAAAGAAAAATGGAGTAGGAAGGTGGTTGCTTACTCACATTTGAAGAATATCGGTTGCATTGCCTATCTACAATTCGAAAAGAGAGACAAGCTTGACCCGAAAGCCATCAAATGCTACTTCATYGGGTACATTAATGAGAAATATGGCTTTAATTTGTAGGATCCTAAGAACCGGAAGGTTATTAGGCATTGTGACATTACCTTTAATGAGAGTTCTTTGTATAAGGACAACTTTGGTGGAAAATCTGAAGAAAAGGCATCGGTTGAGCATGAGGAGTTTGTGGAGTTCGATGGTCATAATGTTTGAATTGACGGGCAAGCACAAGAAGATAAACTTGATGTGCCACTTCAATAACCATCTCCTCAACAAATGGTTCGTACTCCAATGAGTTCTAGTTCGAGTGAGTCGRATGATTATGTAGATGATGATGATGAGGTTCGGGCTGAGTCAGCTACCACTCCACCAAAGAGAAGATCAGGACAGGTCACAAAGCAACWGAATCTGGTATTCTCCATTAGCTAACATTCATAAAATAAAATGGACATGTTCGAGAGGCCCTCTTCCATAGCTCCACAAAATAAAGTCCTTCCATCCATTCACCTTAAGACAAACATCCATTGCAACCCCTTTGAGCTTATTGACCCTCTTCTTTCTTAACCACATCAAAACACCATTCAAGAGAATACCAAGCTCAGTTCAAAGATGCCAAAATCAACTTCAAAATCAAATGAAATCAAAATTCAAAGTTCAAAAATCAAAACCTTGTCAAAGTCCAATACAAATCGAAGTACAATTCAAGCCTCACACCCTCAAACCTTGGCCCACATTAGAAACTCAAAGTCTTCTCCAAAAGAACATTGTCCATCACTTTCACACACGACCTCACGAACTACGAACGGTCTGATTCCGCAAGGATACGTAGGTAGCCTCACCTCGCGGTCATCTCTGACCTAATTAATAAAAAGAAAACGAGGTTCACGTCAAAGAGTGGTTCCATTCTCTAGTCTAGATCCCGGCATAGACTCATGTTTAACCCGCATCATTAGCCAACTTCACATCTAGCCACATCTTTGTCCTTTGTCACAAAAATTACCCTTTATATTTCTCGAACCATACCCTATCCGTTAGCCCCTTCAAGGACTCATTGACCCAATCTCAAGAATTAAAGCCACCTTGATCTGGATAGGTATAAGATCATTATTATTAGCTTTACTTTATTATTGGCGTCGAATATTTTTTACGATATTATTTCGTTTGTTAGATAAATTTGGTAGGATACAATCGGTTAGGGTTACTAAGATTGATTTTATATAATTAGGATATATAGGATTATAAATAATTGGATATTTTCTGGATAAGATTTATATCTTTCCTAAATTATCTTACTTAGTTTTAGATATTATTTAGTTAGAATAATTAGGATATATTAGGATATATTTAGTTGGATATTTTCAGGATAAGATTTATATCTTTCCTAAAATATCTTAATTAGTTATCTTTAGATATTATTTTGCCAGATATAATTAGGATATAGTTAGTTGGATATTTCTGGATAAGATTTATATCATTCCTAAAATATTTTTGTTAGTTTAGATATTATTTTGTTCTAATTATAGTTGCCGAAAGGCATCAATGAAGATCAGTTAATTCTGGTGTGTCCGATTAGTTACTTGATCAACTACATTGATGATGTGTCTTCTTTGGGAGTTGAGATCCTTTGAAATTCCCTGGTGTGTCCGAGAGTTTTAAAGTTATTTCTGTTCTTTTCATTCCCATACTTTGGGAAATATCCTTTGTTCGTGTTTATTCGTGAGAGTTAGGGGATTTGTGAGCATCTTACTTATAAATCCACATCAAATTGGCATCAAGAGCCACCGGTTCTTTGGGTGGTCGTTTTCTCCTAGAATTATTTGACCAACTTTATTAATTTTTGGTTCGAAATTTTCCAGTTTTTTTCACAACTTTGAAACCTTCATTCTCACTCGTCTCTTAAGCTTTTCAGGTGATTCATTTTTTGAAATTCGATAATGTTTTGTCTAATTTCTACCTGTAAGATTGATCATTTTTCAAGATCCTTTGCTATCTAGTTGAGATCGTTTTTCACAAAGTGTTCAGATTCGGATCAGTTTTGGGTACTCTGAGTAAAAAATAATTGTGAATTATTGGCTTTGAATTTGTTCACAAAATTTTGTGGAGTGTTCGGATACATAGGAGAACGTAGATTTAAATTTATTTCAGCCTAATCGAAGTTGATTTGGTTCAGATTTGAGTTCGAAATTCATAACAAATATTTGCGATTTTTCTAGTCTATTTTGAGGGATTTTTTTCTCGAAACATGACAAGCTTATTAAGGCCATTGGTACACAAATAGACACACTGACGGATCTAGTGCGACAACAAGTTGACAATTTAGATATTTTATATCAATTAATAAGATTATCTGTCATTCATACTACGAATTACTATATGATGATGTGGATGACCATGAGAGACCGTATTTTGTACTATAGCCCGAGTTCAAAGAAAGGGTTGTAGAGTTGTCATAGACGGTGGTTCTTGCACTAATTAATTTTGCGTCACAAACAATGGTTGATAAATTAAGCCTTCCCACAAGGGTACATCCCAGACCGTACAGATTGGGTTGGATGGATGATTCTCCTGGCATCACGGTGCGACAACAAGCTTTGGTAAGTTTTTCTATGAGACCTATGAAGGATGAACTTTGTGTGTGATGTTTACCTTTGAATGCGTGTCATAATACTGCTTGGGAGATCATGCCTATTCAGGCACAACACAATACGTAATTGTAAAGCAAATACCTACAAACTTTCGATGAATGGGAAGAAATTTATCTTGCACCCTACTACAAGTAAGCCACATCCAAAAAAGATATCCTAGAAGATAAAGGTAATTTCTCCTTATTTCCAATGACAATGAACAAGAAAGGGAATTTCTTCTCCTTCCATTGAACAACAAAAACAAACTATCACATGTGTTGATAAAGAAAGGGCCCAAGGTATAGATAAACTTGAAACTTTGGATTCTACTAGTAGTATATCTTTGAGTTCTAATCGCGCACGAGGAGCTTGTACAAGGAGAATCAATCGTTCATAATAGTTGCACCATGGAAGAAAAGGTTAGTACCATCATCACTGCAGTCAAAACCGAATCTGAAGTACCACAACAAAGCAATATTCTATTCCTTTCGCACAAAAGGTGGTTCTACGAATTTACACTTATCAATTTGAGTCTTTTAAAAATGGGAAAATCTTTTAAAGAACAAGGAAGATAGTTCGTTGACCTATATATGTAAGTCACCACTTCACAACTACAACTCATCCATACATATTATTTTAGAAACAAATCTTCAAGAACCTATAATTCTACTTCACATTACTAAGGAGTGTCGCATATGGATGGTGCATGGCTCGCTACACCAAAACTTGGGACAAGTTTTTTCAAGAAGGGGAGAATGGTCTGGATAGGGATTAGATCATTATTATTAGCTTTACTTTATTATTATTATCGAATATTTATTAGGATATTATTTAGTTTGTTAGATGAATTTGTTAGGATAAAATCGGTTAGGGTTGTAGGATTGATTGATAGAATTAGGATATTATTAGGATATAATTAGTTGGATATTTTCTGGATAAGATTTATATCTTTCCTAAATATTCTTACTTAGTTTTAGATTTATTTAGTTAGATATAATTAGGATATATTTAGGATATAGTTAGTTGGATATTTTCAGGATAAGATTTTATATCTTTCCTAAAAATCTTAATTAGTTATCTTTAGATATTATTTTGCCAATATAATTAGGATATAGTTAGTTGGATATTTTCTGGATAAGATTTATATCATTCCTAAAATATTTTTTAGTTTAGATATTATTTTGTTCTATATATAGTTGCCGAAAGGCATCAATGAAGATCAGTTAATTCTGGTGTGTCCGATTAGTTTACTTGATCAACTACATTGATGGTTCTTCTTTGGGAGTTGAGATCCTTTGAAATTCCCTGGTGTGTCCGAGAGTTTTAAAGTTATTTTCTGTTCGTTTTCATTCCCATACTTTGGGAAATATCCTTTGTTCGTGTTTATTCGTGAGAGTTAGGGATTTGTGAGCATCTTACTTATAAATCCACATCAAATTGGCATCAAGAGCCACCGGTTCTTTGGGGTGGTCGTTTTTCTCCTGAATTATTTGACCAACTTTATTAATTTTTGGTTCGAAATTTTCCAGTTTTTTTTCACAACTTTGAAACCTTCATTCTCACTCGTCTCTTAAGCTTTTCAGGTGATCATTTTTTGAAATTCGATAATGTTTTGTCTAATTTTCTACCTATAAGATTTGATCATTTTTCAAGATCCTTTGCTATCTAGTTGAGATCGTTTTCACAAAGTGTTCAGATTCGGATCAGTTTTGGGTACTCTGAGGTAAAAAATAATTGTGAATTATTGGCTTTGAATTGTTTACAAAATTTTTGTGGAGTGTTCGGGATACATAGAGAACGTAGATTTAAATTTTCAGCCTAATCGAAGTTGATTTGGTTCAGATTTTGAGTTCGAATTCATAACAAATATTTGCGATTTTTTCTAGTCTATTTTGAGGGATTTTGTTTCTCGAAACATGGACAAGCTTATTAAGGCCATTGGTACACAAATAGACACACTGACGGATCTAGTGCGACAACAAGTTGACAATTTAGATATTTATATCAATTAATAAGATTATCTGTCATTCATACTACGAATGTTACTATATGATGATGTGGATGACCATGAGGAGACCGTATTTTGTACTATAGCCCGAGTTCAAAGAAAGGGTTTAGAGTGGTCATAGACGGTGGTTCTTGCACTAATTAATTTTGCGTCACAAACAATGGTTGATAAATTAAGCCTTCCCACAAGGGTACAACCCAGACCGTACAGATTGGGTTGGATGGATGATTCTCCTGGCATCACGGTGCGACAACAAGCTTTGGTAAGTTTTTCTATGAGACCATGAAGGATGAACTTGTTGGTGTGATGTTACCTTTGAATGCGTGTCATATACTGCTTGGGAGATCATGCCTATTCAGGCACACACAATACGTAATGGTAAAGCAAATACCTACAAACTTTCGATGAATGGGAAGAAAATTATCTTGCACCCTACTACAAGTAAGCCACGTCCAACAAAAGATATCCTAGAAGATAAAGGTAATTCTCCCTTATTTCCAATGACAATGAACAAGAAAGGGAATTTTCTTCTCCTCCCATTGAACAACAAAAACAAACTATCACATGTGTTGATAAAGAAAGGGCCCAAGGTATAGAATAAACTTGAAACTTTGGATTCTACTAGTAGTATATCTTTGAGTTCTATATGCGCACGAGGAGCTTGTACAAGGAGAATCAATCGTTCATAATAGTTGCATCATGGAAGAAAAGGTTAGTACCATCATCACTGCAGTCAAAACCGAATCTGAAGTACCTACAACAAAGCAATATTCTATTCCTTTCGCACAAAAGGTGGTTCTACGAATTTACACTTATCAAATTTGAGTCTTTGAAAAATGGGAAAATCTTTTAAAGAACAAGGAGATAGTTCGTTGACCTAATATGTAAGTCACCACTTCACAACTACAACTCATCCATACATATTATTTTAGAAACAAATCTTCAAGAACCTATAATCTACTTCACACTACTAAGGAGTGTCGCATATGGATGGTTGCAATGGCTCGCTACACCAAAACTTGGACAAGTTTTTCAAGAAGGGGAGAATGGTCTGGATAGGATTAGATCATTATTATTAGCTTTACTTTATTATATTATCGAATATTATTAGGATATTATTTAGTTTGTTAGATGAATTTGTAGGATAAAATCGGTTAGGTTGTTAGGATTGATTTTGATAGAATTAGGATATTATTAGGATATAATTAGTTGGATATTTTCTGGATAAGATTTATATCTTTCCTAAATTATCTTACTTAGTTTTAGATATTATTTAGTTAGATATAATTAGATATATTAGGATATAGTTAGTTGGATATTTTCAGGATAAGATTTATATCTTTCCTAAAATATCTTAATTAGTTATCTTTTAGATATTATTTGCCAGATATAATTAGAGATATAGTTAGTTGGATATTTTCTGATAAGATTTATATCATTCCTAAATATTTTTGTTAGTTTTAATATTATTTTGTTCTATATATAGTTGCCGAAAGGCATCAACGAAGATCAGTTAATTCTCGGGTGTCCGATAGTTTACCTTGATCAACTACATTGATGATGTGTCTTCTTTGGGAGTTGAGATCCTTTGAAATTCCCTGGTGTGTCCGAGAGTTTTAAAGTTATTTTCTGTTCGTTTACATTCCCATACTTTGGGAAATATCCTTTGTTCGTGTTTATTCGTGAGAGTTAGGGGATTTGTGAGCATCTTACTTATAAATCCACATCACACCTAATCTTTAAGGTTAGTACATCCTGTTGGGGAACTCGAAAATGACCCATCAACTCGAAAATTGTCTCCAAATCTTGCTGCGGGCTTACCGTCATCATGATCAATTCCTTATCCCCCAATTAGGGGCTTCTCCTAAGGCTCTATTGCATGTCCTAGTGGAAAATCTGAAACTCCACTTATGGACCATCTCTTTATATATCAAGTCAAAGACATTGCCCTATCAACATCAATGTCAAATTCAAGTTCAAGCCACAATCCTCTAGCACACCTCTATAGGCCCTCTTCAATCAACACTCTTCAATTGAGACTTGGTACTAGGATTAGATTCTAGTATCGTCCTTTCATGTCTTAAACCAGACCTAGACATGCGACAATTTYGTATCTTAAACTAGACTAGGACAAGATGTGGGGCGAGGAACCAAACCGCACTGACCCTTCGTGCGCTAGAGACATWAAACCAAACCTATGTAGCCTTTTGAGCAACTTCTCAATTTTGAGGTAACAAGTTTAAAGTTAAAGTCTCTCTCGGCATTTCAAAAGACATATGTCGTTTTCAAGATCTTCCTTAATCCTAAACTAGGACTGTGATTTTCAAGCCTCGCGGCATTAAAACCGACCGATTCCGTTTTCAAGATAGTCTTAATCCTGACCTAGGACTATCATTTTCAAGTATCACGGCATTAAAATAGACCTATGCCATTTTCATGATAAACTTTAATCTTGACTTAGGACTATCATTTTTCAAGTCTTTCAGCATTAAAAYAGACCTATGCCATTATTAAGATAGTCCTTAATCCTGACTTAGGACTATCATTTTCAAGTCTCTCTCTTGGCATTAAAACAGACCTATGCCGTTATCAAGGTAGTCCTTAATCCTGACTTAGGGCTATCGTTTTCAAGTTTCTCTCGACATTAAAACCGACCTATGTCGTTATCAAGGTAATCCTTAATCCTTACTTAGGGTTATCGTTTTCAAGTCTCTCTAGGCATTAAAACAGACATATACCATTATCAAGGTAGTCCTTAATCCTAACTTAGAACTATCATTTTCAAGCCTCTCGGCATCAAAATAGACCTATGGCATTTTTCTAGATAGTCCTTAATCCTGACTTAGGACTATCATTTTCAAGTCACTATTGTTCTCCTGAAAAGCCATGCCGGCCGTAAGGAGAAGAGTCGCACAAGGATCCAAGCGCTTTTGAGGGAATACAACTTCATGGGGCATGGTAACAGGTAAAACTAGATGTTATTTTGCAGGTACCAACGAAAAAGGATAACTCGAGATCGAAGAACATCTCGAGCTATCCTCCATCCTAAATAAAATACTTTGACATTCGTCTGGCGAGAACAAGCTTTTCACTAAACTTAGTCAAAGTGGGGGCTTCTGTAGACACCTAATAATGTCTCCCCGAATTGAATAGTCGATGAGGAAAAGTACAACATCTTGAAATAGATTTGACTCCGAAAGCTGCGACAAAATCCATAAACCACATCTATTTGCACAAGTCAAATTAAAGTTGAGGTTGAAATCATACGCCGAGAGCACAATAATGGGCGGTAAGTATTTATTTTCATTAATCTAATTATTTTCTTTTTTTAGGCTTTTTTCTTTATTTTTAAGATTTTAATTTTTGAATATATTCCATAGGTTATTTTTCTAATTTCCACTTATCATTTTCTTCTTCTAATTTTTCTGAGTTTGCCAGTATTTTTAGTTTATTTTTCTGATTTTTCTTTGATTTTTACAAATATTATAAAAGTATTTTCGAAAATATATGAATTCAGAAAATTATTAGATAAATCAAGATAATTCTGGAATGATCCGGAATATTCTAGAAGATTAATCTTTAGCTCTAAGCGAGCCAAAATTTTATAAAAGGATAACTTAGATAAAGGATAATCCCCGGATCATAGGTTAGATGCGGAAAATACGGATAAAAATACCCGAACTAAAAAAAAAATGGGATATACACTGTGTGACATGGCAAGCCACGTCACACAATTGTATATACGGTTGTAGGAACCGTATATACGGTCCATTCAACCATATATATGATTGAATGATATATCCGATTCTCCATATTTTATCTATCTTTTTCCCCGTATACGCCTATAAATACATGCTCTCGGTTCTTAATCGAACATCAACGAATACCATAATAGGTAGTGCAGTCCAAAGCTCTCAAAAGTCTCTCATCCAAATTCAACCCACAAACACAAATCACTCTCAAAATCAAAAGTCCCTCGAATTCATCGCAGCTTTCGGAGTCGTATCATTGCGGATTTAGGTATAAATTCTGAGGCTATCCAAATAAACTCGCTCTCTTCTTTTGTTATTAATATGGATTAAAATACTTCATTAAATTTTGTTCTACTTTTGGTTTTGGATCATGTAAATTCATTCGTTTTTAATCCCTTTCGGCCTATCACAATCGTTTTGATTATAATTGTCAATGCTAACGATTTTCTTTATTGTGATAAGCAATTCAATTTGAAGCAAAGTTCTTGACACTCTAATCTTGCTTTGTTTTCTTTTGTGTTTATAGCGATACAAGGTAAATTGATTTCTATTGAGTTTTAATTTCTATATATTATATTTCTGGATCTTTGCGCCTATGACTCTTTCTATTGCTTAATCAAGACCGCAATTTACTTGAATCACATTAAATTCAGATTCATTAGGGACGAATGGATTATAGGCACCATATTAATTTAATCAATTTAAAGTGGTCACAATCTGTAAGATAGGTAGTAATGCTTGCTTAATAGAAATCAACTGTTGTTTTGTTTTTAGTGCGCTTTCTTAGATCAAATCAATAGGCTTTTTGAATTCAATGATATTATGATTAATGGAACTACAATGAGACCAAGTAGAGGTCGCTACATGCGGGTGGATTGGTTCAAAGATCATTTCTATACCATGTCCCCGAACCCACACATTGGTTACCAGACCAAACAGTGGGGCCATTAGTTTGGCACCAATGTTTCATGCATCCATGATTAACCTGTATAGGCATGGTGGCGATCCCCTATATTGACAACACACCCCAACGCACTCACATGTGGGATCGATTCAAAATCAACGTATGATGTAGGCCCCGACGAGGGCACATGCCTACAAAATGGCGACTTCACTAGAGATAATCATCGTTTGGTGAGTGGAGAGACATGAAAGTCTCGTTGTTTGGTTCTCATAATTAATTGGATTGTGCATGTGACCCTTCGAATACGGTCACACTTTAGGCTCCTTGGTCTCATATGGGCATGTTCTTTGCTCGAGATCTCCATAAGGGGGGATACTACCTTGGTGCATGTGGTTAATGGATCGCWTGGATAAGGCAAGTCCTATCCCACCCATGCCGCGTGTGCACATGTTACTGGATGCATGTACATAAGTGGTATTKTGGTCATACATCGCTAATGCTAGTGGTGAAATTTGGACCAAGCTCTACTTTTAGGCATGGTACCTTCTTTGAGTTAACCAAGCCGACTTATAGCTCACTTAGCTCCTGAACGTAAGTGAATAAATTTGTCTTGTGTTTCTATCAATGTGCTTGTGCTTGTGACCMTTATCTCATGACTCTATACTTGTGCTTGTGACCATTAGCTCATGACTTTATACAAGGCTACTAGTCCAAAACATAGTCCAAGGTCACTCAATACCCCTAGTCCGATCCATGGTCGAGTTCAATTCATAGGCCCCATTCAAGTCGAATCTAGGCCCATTCCAAATCAATCCAAAATTTTAGGACCTTAAAACTGAACTAGGCCCTCTCAATTTCAATTCAAACATAGGCCTAAAACCTTAAAACTAACCTAGGTTCGATTCTAACTCTAGCACCTTTAACCGAAATTAGGTCTAGAATTCAATTTCAAGTCAAGTCCAAGAACCTTAAAACTGACCTAGGCTCGATTCCAATTCTAGYACCTTAAACCAGAATTAAGTCTAGAATTCAATTTCAAGTCAAGTCCAAGAACCTTAAAACTGACCTAGGTTCGTTTCCAACTCTAGTTCCTTAAACCAAAATTAGGTCTAGAATTCGATTTTAGAATTTCAATCTCAATCCTTAAGTCTAGAACCTTAAACCCGAATTAGGTTCAATCTTAGGAACTTTCAATTGCTAGTGCAATCTAAGTTCGATTCAATAAATTGTTTCTAGATCCTAAAGCACGATTTCTCAAGACTTGCATTTGGGGCCCAGAAGAGTAATGAGAAGCCAAACCCGACGTGTTCCTGTTCTCTAAGGCACCTCCATTCTAAGAAAGCCCAGTTCATTCTACTTAGTACAACTTCACACGGCTAGAATCGAACGACAACTTGCTTCCAATATTCTCTCCATCCAGTACAAAGTATCCATTGAGAGTGAGCTCGTAAGGAGAAATCGAAGGCTCATTTTTTGGCTCGTTCTTATTCATAGATGCGTATTTCGATACTTGCTCTTTCATTTYCTCCTTAGTAGGCAAGTAACCTAGTCCAAACTTGTCATTCTTTGTGGCAAATCAAAAAGAAGAGGAGGATGCTCCTTTTTAGATCCTAAGGTCATTCCTGGAAATTAGCCTTGCTTCTTGAGTATGGTATGGATAGTGAGATTATCATCGCAAGGAGATTTTTCGATCATGGAAGTGGAAAATCCTTAAAGTTCCTCATTTCGTCATCATGTTGGACTTATAAGGTAGATTTACCTATTGCTTGAATCTTTATTGGAGAAGTATCAATAACTATTGGAGTGMCACGGAGGAGTAACTTAACCTTATAATGATAGGATGAGGCAACAGCTCCTAACTCATGTAGCCAAGGACGTCCACATTGTAAATTGAAAGCGGATCTAACATCCATGACATGGAATTTTGTTAGTTTCTCTACTGGGGCAGTAGCAATGTTGAGCCAAACATGGCCTAGAGCTTGCCTCTTAGAATTATCATAAGAGCTAATTGTTTATGTATTGACTTGGAGATCATSAATTGAAATTTTGAGCCTTTGCGCGGTCCTTAAAGGACAAACATTGATGGCGGATCCATTATCAACCAATGTCAAAGGGATGTTGAATTGATTACAAATTATGGTGATGTGTAGGGCCTTGTTGTGATGGGGTCCCTCAGGTGGCAAATCATCATAAAAAAAAGACTATGTAAGGTAAAACAACATGATTAGTTATGAAATTAACCAACCCTTCCGGAGTTGTTTCACTTAAGATGCTAAGTTCAGTAAGAACCTTAAGAAGCGCTTCGCGATGACTTTTTAAGGTGACAATTAATTGCCACACATTTAGTTCAGCCTTAGTATTTTTGTGTTGCTCGATGATTGGATTCTCCTCTTRAGGTGAGAGAACAAGAATATCATTAGCGTCTTATTGTGCATTAAGATTAAGAACACGACCACTCCTAGTGAGCAATTGCGCATCAGTTTTGCGCTTTGAAAATATCCTCGTCATCAGATTCTTCTCCAAAATCTTYTCCTATCATGGCATGATGAGTAGCGACATTGTCGAGATATTTGTCTTCATCATCTCTTCCCCAACAGCCATTAACAAAAGTATCATTAAGATGTGGATGTCCTTGATTTCTTAATTAATTGGACAAATGAGAGTAGCTAGATCAAATGTATTTTCTTCATCGAAAGAGATCATGAGAGCTGTAAGAGGATTCGATGTGATGTTTGGCTTCTTTGCGCCTGGAGGAATTGGGAGACTTCCDTCCTCTACCATGTCTTGGATTGTATCCTTTAGCTTGTAGCATTCCTCGATAATGTGACCCCTACCTTGATAATACTGACAATATTTTGCGAGATCCCATTTGCGGGATCGTCTTTCTAGATCAAGGGTTGGGCCAATTGGTGAGATCTTCCCCTTGCTTTGGAGACGCTCAAATGCTTGGGAAAATGTCATCCCCAATGGCAAATATTCACGTTTTGGACGCTTGTAGCCTTTACTCCAAGAGAACTTCGGAGTGGTTTGGAGTGTAGATACATTGTTTGAAGAATTGTCCTTCTTGTTATTATTCCATTTGGGCTTTGTGTTGGAACTATCTTCTTTCAATAAGTCATCCTCAATGGTTATTCCAATGTGGTAGACCTTATCGAAAGTTTCAAGTCTTATGTAGCAAAGATTATTCTTGTATTTTAGTTGAAAATTCGATATGAAAGTTTGAACCATCTCAGCTTCAGGTGCAGTGAACCRATTGCGCAGCTGCTTCCTTCCACCTAGAGAGAATTGCGGTGAAGTGCTCTTTTTCACCTTGTTTTAGAATTTCAAGCTCGCGAGTGGAAGCTTGAGTTTGAATGTTCCCTTTGTAGCGAGATATGAAAGCGAAAGCAACATCTTCCCATGATTCAGTTTCCATTTCAGACAAGGATAAGAACCACTTCTGGCACACTGGAGCGAGTGAAAGTGGAAAGACCTTTTGATAAAGAGATGTATCAACTCCTTTGAGTCTTAAAGTAGCCTTGAAAGCCTTGAGATGGAAGTGCGGATCATCAATGGGCTTGAATTGAGGAAGATCATTGGCAGAAAACTTGTCTGGAAGCTTGGTTGAGGACGACATTTCATTGTCTCGATTCTCAGATTAGGAGGCCCCATCCATTTGCTTCTTGATAAGTCTTTCAAAGTTCTTGGAGGAAGTGTTTTCACCATTGTCAACCTTGGTAGTGGGCTTTTCTATCATTGCATTCAAGTTTTCAACGTGCTTGGTGAGATCGTTTATGTTCTTGTTTACTGCGTCYAATTYGGGTGATTGAGACATCTTCTTTGAAGTTCGCTTTGTTGAAGGAAGCTCGATTGGATATTTGACTTAATCATGAACTAACCTTTGATTAGCCTTGTGAGTCCAATTACAGTTCTCAATGTTGAATTCTTCAATGTAACAAGACTTCTTATTAATAACGACGCTTCGTTTGACTCATGGACTTAATGCATGCTCTTAACATGGCCATCTTCCTAAATGCATGAACTAAAAAAAATCCTATATGAATGCAAAGCCAATGTTTTCCACGTTTTCTTTTTCAATTTTTTTTTTCAGTTTTTTTGATTTTACCTTCTTTTTTTCAATTTTTGGCATGTGTTTTTCGATTTTTCTTTCTTTTTCTTCTTTTCGTAGAAAACAATGGCGTTTATACAATATGACAAAATGTATCCAAGATGTCTTCCTTGAGCTCAGTTTAATGTATCCAAGAGACCCGGGAACTTCTTTCTTCTCCTAAGATTATCATCATTCCTTTAAGACATCTTGTGTCATCAAACATCTGAAAACACAACACTTAACACACATATCAGATAAACACTTATGAGTCTGCCTAAGTTGGTTTGTTATGAAATTCATCAAAATTCATAGGGTTCAACAATATTCCCCCTTTTTTATGAATGCCAAACCCAGGAAACTCTCAATCATATAAAATAACAAATGTGTTAGTGTTTAAACAATTTTAGCACAGGATATATAAGAGAGCAATTTCAAGAAATTTTCATACCCTTATACATACTTAAGTCAGCAAGCAAGGAACTCGAGCAGATGAATATGCAGGAACATGATCATCAACTTGTAGTACCAGGGAGTTTGCTTTTCTTCCCCCTGTTGGTTTTCATCAAAAACATACAATACATATATATATATTTCACAGCACAGCACTAGTAGAAAGTATACTGGGTATACCTTTTCATGACATATAAAATAAAGCAAGCAGCAATATATCAAAAGCATATAGCAAGGCGTAGAAATATTCATCAGATGTCCATAATTGCCCATAAATAGTTCACAAAAGAAATTGTTTTTAAAAACCACCCACTGTTCATTATAAGAACAGGGTAAAATCATCTAAATTTAAAAGTCAATAGATTACAGACCAAAGTTTGTTAATAATGACAATGGAGGATTAAGAAGGGCTAAATATTTGATGGAAAGAGAGGGATAGAGCAAGATCTTCAAGGGCCTCCAAACTCGGATAGGACTTCAATCACCTTTGCCAGAATCTTCTTTTGGGACTTGTCCAGCTTCACATATGCTGCTCCCATGTCCTGCAAAATGTTTTGTGAAGTGGTCCCTAGATTCTCCAGCATATTTTCCTTATTCGCGCACTTGGTGTTCAGCTGGTCCATTTGGTTATGAAGCGATCGAACAGAGTCCTTGAGATCCTTTAGCTCGTTTATGACTGAGTTGAAGCTGAAGGGACCAAAACCAGAGCCAGTGGTCACCACTGGACCACTCTCTTGTCTTTCCAGAATAGGTGTGCTATCAGCAGCTAGAGGTGTGGGATTAACCTCAATGATCTTAGGTTCTTCCTTTGTTACCTCTGCCTTCTGCTCGTCTATTTTTTATTCTTCTTCATCCAGATCAAAGAAAGTTTGCACAGTCTCCTTCTCAGTTCCTCTCCTTGTGTTCCTTCCACTCTTCCTTTGAGCAGTTCCTCTCCTTCCTCTGCCTCTACCACCTCTACCTCTCACAGACCTAACGATAGGTTCCTCATCCTCATTCTTCTCTTCTGAGTCAGTCACAACTTTCTCAGGAGTTTTTACTTTTCAGGCTCATCCTCAATCTTTTCAGTTTCCTTCTGTTCCTCCTCCTCATCCACACTCTCTCTCGTGTTCCTTAACACACACTCACCATCCTCTTATTGATAAAACCCAGCCTATGCAAACAGTACTGTGTTGAATGAATATGATTGGATTTGCATGATTAGGACTTCTTGTTTCTTGTTAATGCCAAAACTTCTAGGAAGGTCATTAAAGGAATTTCATACCCCAATTTTCATGTTTGTAAGAGATTGCAGTGGGTAATAAGGTGTTGATCATTTAAAGCATGGAAGTTTATGTGATTTAATTTTAAGGCAAAGTAGATGAGAAGGGCATTCCGAAATGGTTTGCCTCATCACTGTGTTGGTTCTTGGAAATTATAGACGAAGACAGATAAATAGCCAATTTTTGAATAGGAGAGAAATTTTTTAATGGTTAGTTTTCAACATGACTAGGTTACCACCCCAATAACCAACCATAACTGTCTATGCTAACTCCCTCATATATTTCCTAACCTTAGCTCCATCTCTAACGATTTCTTCAAAAGCACCCTTAAAAATAGTCGTCAAAAACCCTCATTAGGCACACCAAATGCCTTCCCTCAAATCACAGCAGCAGTAAATTCAATTGTTATTTTTGATTTCACATAACATAGCTTCCATTTTCATTCTTAAAACTCTTACTAAGATTTATCCATTTATGATATATTGATTAAATTCATTCTTATAAACCAATTTCAAACAACCAGATGCCACCCCTGGAATTCTAATATAATACTCTAAGTTGGGCTAAACTTACATGCTCTGCAACCAACGTTATAGGTGATTGCCATTCCCACATTGATAGATCCAGAGCCGAGCATTGCATACGACACGAACATTGATTCCCACCATCGAATGTGATCACCCAATTCTTCCCAGTTGCCCTTGGATTTCTTCTCAGTTTTTCTCCTTCTATGAGCCCTCAATCATTGGTCATGCTTTCATGCCTTTTTGGATTCAGAGGTTTCTGACAGGCCTTAAGAGATGTCCATGGTGAAAAATGTGAATTTTGTGATGAGAACAAGTACTGTAGGAATTAGTGATGAATAAATTGTGAGTTGAAGGAAGTTTTGAGAGTTCTGATGGGTTTAGAAAGGGGTTTTTGCATGTTTAAAATAGTGGGTAATAGTGACGTTTGATTGTGTCCTGTGTGAAAATTTGAGCGGATGAATTTTGCGGTCAATAAGAAGAGAGGGTAAATAATTTTGGTCAGTAAACTGCACTTATGAATTCATTTGATTTGACATATATAGTGGGAAGCTTAAAAAATGAATTGAATAGATATGAATTGCATTCGGTTGAGAATTTTTAGGAAGTTTGGCGCTTGAATGCAATACAGCTAATATGATTTGATTTTTTAGCTGAATAATTTTATGATCTTAGTCGTTTTAGCCGAACGAAATAAATAATAAAAAGAAAAATATATTTTTGCGATATTTATTTATAAAAAAATGAACTATCTGAACAAAACAAATTGGGCTTGGACACATGAATTTATCTTAGCTTAGCTTCAATACTTATAACTTCATGTTAGCACACAAGAGTTTACATGTACTACTTAGTATAATGTTTTTCACATCAGAATTTGTGCATGAAACATATATATACCATAATATTTAAAAATCGTACCTTAGGGTTTTAAAGCATCTCCTTAGGACAGTTGAATCATCCCAAGTTCCATACGCATTCTTTTAAACCTGTCCCTTGCTAATGGCTTAGTCAAAATGTTAGCTACTTGATTTTCAGTTTCAAAAAAGTTCAATTTGATTAAACCATTTTCCACATAATCTTTTAAAAAATGATGTCTTATATGTATATGCTTAACTTTTGAATGGTGCATTGGATCCTTAGAGATACATATGGCAGTTGTATTATCACAAAGAATTGGAATACATACATACCTTAGTCCATAGTCTCTAAGTTGTTGTTTTATCCAAAGAACTCGAGAACAACATGCAACCGCAGCTACATATTCAGCTTCAGCAGTAGATAGTTCTACTGTGTTTTGTTTCTTTGATGCCCAAGAAACAAGACATGACCCGAGGAACTGGAGCGTTCTTGAGTTGCTTTTCCTGTTTACTAAATCACCTACATAGTCAGCATCAGTAAATCCTTTCAAATCAAAAGTGTCACTCTTTGGATAAAAGAGACTCATATTTTCAGTTCCTTTTCAGTATCGAAAGACTCTTTTAACTGCTAAGAGGTGTGATTCTTTAGGATTTGATTGAAATCTTGCACACACACCTACACTGAAAGAAATGTCAGGTCTACTTGCAGTTAAATAGAGAAGAGACCCAATCATACCTCTATAGCTTTTCTGATCTACAGAAATACCTTGGGGATCTTCATCCAATCTTGTTCCTACTCCCATTGGAGTGTGATTTACCTTGACTTGATCGAATTTVTATTTTTTCAAAAGTTCCTTGATGTACTTTTGTTGATGTATTGAGTTCCCCCTCTCAGTTTGCTTTATTTGCAAACCAAGAAAGAAGTTTAACTCACCCATCATACTCATTTCAAATTCACCACTCATTAGTTCAGCAAAATACTTACACAGTTTTTCATTGGTAGCACCAAAAATAATGTCATCAACATATATTTGAACTACTAGTAGGTCAGTTCCTTCAGCTTTTAAGAACAAAGTTTTATATACTTTTCCTCTAGTAAAAGCATTTTGTAAAAGAAACTTGACAGCCTTTCGACCAGGCTCTGGGTGCTTGCTTATCCATAGAGAGCTTTTGTCAAGCTTGAAAACATGATTTGGAAATTGTTCATTTTCAAACCAGCAGGTTGTTCTACATAGACATCTCCTGAGATATCCATTTAAAAATGCATTTCACATCATTTGATAAAGTTAAAACACCCATGAAAGAAGCGAAGCTATGCGAATTCGAATAGCTTCTAACCTTGCTACAGGTGTGATGTGTAAACTAATATGGAAACTTTTCACAAATGTCTTAGAAATGCGATGTGATGTGTTCAGAAGGATTTAGGGATTAAAACTTAGAGTAATCAGTATGTCTGGGGAACTCTTCACCTTAATTGAGGATTAACAAGAAACTCTCATCATGTTTGGGGGTAGTAGTGTTTAGGAACTCTCACTAGAAAACAACTAAAATTTAGTTTTAGGAACTCTTCATAAAACTACACTCCTTCAAACTGAGATCAACCACTCAAAGTTGGAAAACAACTCGGTTAACACAAGTCCAAGTTAAACAAATACTCACGTGTATTTTGGCAAATTTCTTGGTATCCCTTTCATTAATCATAAGTCACCTATAATAAGCTATGTTACAACCATTCCACTTTCGTGAATAAACAACAAACTGAAATAAAAAGCCGTTTAATAATTAATCCTACACGGCTATAAACTGGAAAATAAAAAAGGTAAATTAATGGTTTATAACTGACCAATAATTACCTAATACATCTRAAATAATATTCTAATTAGCCAAGCTTAAACAAGGAAAGAAATAATTAAAATAACCGTTACAACGGCTGCCCAGAATTGCCTAATTAAAACTGTAACCGTCCAAACATTCAAACAGTCTGAATAAGTCAACAGCCATGATTAAGCCTTGTAACCGTCCATTTAATTGTCCAATTAAGCATCTTTAATCAGCTAATAAACCCACAAAACGCCTCTAATAATTCTGATTAATAACCAGCTCAATTGTTCAGTCCAAATTCAATTTGTAACCGTCTTCTTTATTGCATGTAACGGCTCCAATTAAACTGATCAATTTATTCCTAATTTAAGCTTCTTTATTTAGAAAAAACACCTCCAAGTAACCCATTAAACCGATCAATAATCAGTTCAACAATCTGTCCAGATTCCTTGTAACCGCTGCCCAGATTTAATGCTCAGCTTGAATAACTATTCTGCCCAGATTAATTCCAGCCCGCATAATATGCTCAGTCCGAATCAAACTTTGCAACAGCCTTATTTCAATTAAAATAAATAGTAACACTTAAGAAAGTGCAACCATTAGAAGATATATAAGGGCCATGTACACCAAACTCAATAGGACTTTTTTCGAAGATAGATTTGGACAAAATCAACTCCTTTGCATTGGAATTGGACTCATTTGCATCTGKACCATTCYGGTCAAGGTGCAAAAGTTTCTTCGAAGTCTATACCTTCTTGTTGATTATATCCCTTAACAACTAGTCTAGCTTTGTTTCTTATAATTGTGTCGTATTCATCTAGTTTGTTTCTAAAAACCCATTTAAGACCAATGACCTTTTTGTTTTTAGGAGAGGGTTCTAGATGCCATACCTTATTTCTTTCGAATTCATTTAGTTCTTCCTGCATGGCTTTTATCTAGTCGACATCTTTTAGGGCTTCTTCATGATTCTTTGGTTCAACAATGGACAGAAATGCATGGAAGGCACAGAAGTTTCTCAGCTGAGCTCGAGTTTGAGTTCCTTTGTTTATATCACTGATAATTAGATCAGTAGGATGTGACTTCTGTTGTTTCCAGGGTTTAGGCTGGAAATCCCTTACAGGAACTCCGACTTGAGGGGTCTCAGCTTAAGTTCCTTCTGTTTCTTCCACTTCCTCAGTAAGTTCCTTAGTCTTTTCTCCTTCTGCGTTGGCTTGAGGAACTTCCGTATTTACAGGTTGTTCCTTTACCTTAACAACAGGAGTTTCTTTGGAACGAATGCTGAGTTCTTCATCTGGATCTTCCTTTCTTATAAGGCCTATTTCAAAATCATCATTTTCTAATTCATGAGCATCAAAACGTGTGATAGTTTCATCAAATATAACATGAATGCTTTCTTCAACACACATAGAGTTTTTATTATACACTCTGTATGCCTTGCTGTGATTTGAATATCCAAGGAACACAGCTTCTTCACTACGCTCATCAAACTTACCCAAGTTTCTCTTACCATAGTTATGGACAAAGCACTTGCATCCAAAATTTCTAAAGTGAGATATGTTAGGTTTTCTACCCTTCAATAGTTCATATGGTGTTTTCTTRACCATTGGTCAAAGMATAACTCTATTGATGATGTAGCAGGCAGTGTTGACTGCTTCTGCCCAAAAGTTCCTGGCAAGACCATTGGCTATTAAGATAGTTCTAGCCATGTCTTCCAAGGTTCTATTTTTCCTCTCCATAACTCCATTTTGTTGTGGGGACCTAGGAGCAGAAAAATTATGGCTAATACCTGTTTCCCTGCAAAACTCATCAAACTTCTGATTTTCAAATTCAGTTCCATGATCAGACCTGATGTGAACTATTTGAAATCCACTTGTTTTCTGGRTCTTTTTAGCAAACGCAACAAACTCGTCAAAAGTTTCATCTTTGCTTGTTAAGAAGATCACCCAAGTGAACCTCGAGTAATCATCAACGATCACTAGTACATATCTCTTACCACTTCTRCTTTGAGTTCTCGTTGGACCACACAAGTCAATGTGAATTAACTCTAACGGTTRCTTTGTTGTTATCATATATTTACTTGAAAAGATGACCTTATTTGTTTCCCCCTTACACAAGCATCGCACATGAATTTATTTGAGAACTTGACATTTGGAAGTCCAACTACCAAGTAGTGAAGCTTGTTCATAAGAGAAAAACTCGCGTGTCCAAATCATTTGTGCCAGATTAAAGCATCTTCCTCAATCATACTGAGACATGTCAGATTAATCCTTGGAATAGTGTTGAGATCCACTATATAAGTGTTCCCTCTTCTGTTTCCTTTAAGAACGATTAACCYAGTGTGGTTGTTGATGATGTGACAATTTTCGGTGGTAATGTTAGTAAACCTTGTGAACATATTTTGAATTGTTTCTTTAGGTTCCATTTCAAAACGCTCATATTTAGACATCAGTAAGTCTATTTTAGAACGCTTCACTTCATTTGTTCCTTCATGTGTTATCTCTAACAAATCCCATATTTCCTTTGCATTCTTGGCATCATGGACACAATTGGTTGTCATGGGGTCCAAGAGCATATGTAGGATTTTGACCGCAAGGGCATTTAGTTCAAGTTTATCAAAATTCTTTTATCAAATTCAAACATAGTTTTAGGGAACTACTCATTGTTTACATCTTGGTAATTTCAAAATCACCAACTTCTATGACTCGCCACACTTGGTAGTTCTCAGCCTTGATTGAATTTTCCATTCTATTCTTCCACTAGGAATAGAATTTTCCATTGAACACAGAGTCTCTGAGTAGAGTATCTTTCTTCAAGTTTTCTGCGCGTTGATTATTCTTCCAACTCGCTCTAACCGTTCAGTATACTCTTCAGGGTTTCCTGTTGTCTACGAGAACTAAGCTCTGATACCAATTTGGTTGATCGACTGAACAATACAAGAGGGGGAATTGTATGTGAGGAACTTAAGTTACTTTTCCGCTGGAATTAAAAGTAACTTAACAAGAGAAACACGAGATCAGAGATTTTCAAACACAGAAACTCTCAGACAACGCAAGAGAGGAAAAATTGTGGCCTGAATGCCAACACGACTTCGTCTTTATTATATAGGTTACACCTAATTACACCCTAAGACCTCGTTCCCAATAAATGAAGAACTTCTTGAACCCTTGCAACCAACCCCTTGTTGGTCACACTCTCTAACTTCTCGATTCAATGAATCCGTCGGCTATGAACTACCTCACAACCCCTTGCTTTAATCAACATATCAAAGCACTTTTACAACTCGATTTTACTTAAGCTTGCACTGTATGAAGAATAAAGCTCTTAATATTCTTTGCTCGAAGTTTTTTTGGATGATTTATTGAATAGAAGTATTTATAGGAAGATCAGAAGTGAGTAGAGATCAAGCAGTCACTCCACTATCACACTAACATCCTATTTTGTAGGAGTAGTGCTTAATGGAACTTGATCACCAAGTCCACTTCACCACGATCCCACATTGTCAGGTTTTTAGCCGTTTAACTGCTTCCTTTTATTTCTCAGGTGGTTAGCTTATTAACAAGCTTCTGTTAACGTCTTGTAAGCAAACAAATTTTCCAAAAATCACGGAAGGCATTTTCTTCTAAACCAATAAAACCAAAGATATTATCAAGATAAAACATTATTTCAAAGATAATATAATATATTATTTTAAGAAATAAAGACCAGAAAATAATTCTTAACAATTTGTAAAA
The DNA here is from genome assembly GCA_008642245.1 of Bassia scoparia. Lineage (NCBI taxonomy): Eukaryota > Viridiplantae > Streptophyta > Magnoliopsida > Caryophyllales > Amaranthaceae > Bassia > Bassia scoparia. Next base: position 39,544 of record SNQN01001000.1, read on the forward strand.
CGATTTTATTTATGAAATATTTACAAGTTACCTAGGTTTTATTTTCCTTTACAAACCACCGAATTATATCTTAATTAATTAATTCACAAACTTATATTATATTCTTCTATTTCTTCTGAGCTTATATTTCATACCATACTGCCAAGTTATACAATCCATCTAAATTATTACACCTAGATCTATTGTACCAAAAGTCTCGAAATGTTTAAGCAATTGCCAAGGAACCTCGAATCTTCGTTTTAAATGACCTTCTTCTTTGAGCTTAGTATAATTGTCTCCAAGAGACCGGGAACTTCTTTCTTCTCCTAAGAGTATCATCATTCTTTAAGCATCTGAATCATCAAACATCTAAAAACAACACTTAACACACATATCAGATAAACACTTATGAGTTGGCCTTAGTTGGTTTGTTATGACATTCATCAAATTCATAGGTTCAACACATGTTTATTCTAAGTCTAACTAAAGATGGCCATGATCTATATGCTTGTGTATGGACCAAGTCCAATACATAAAACCTAATACATAAGCTAAAAAGTCCTAATATGCACATATTGATCAATCAACATAAATCATGATTCAAGTTCCATTAAAGTATGATCTAAGAGAACGAATGGTCAACATGGTTAAGTCAAAGAGGTACCACGCCTAAAAGTAGAGCTTGGTCAAACTTCACCACCAGCAATTAGCGATGTATGGCTAAGTTACCTCTTATGTACACGCATCAAGTAACGTGCACCAGGGCATGGACAGGATAGGACTTTCCTTAGCCATATGATCAAGTAACATATGCACTAAAGTATTTCCCCCCCCCTAAGGTAATCTCGAGTATAAAACATACTCATATGAGACCATGGATCTAAGGTGTAACCCTATTCGAATGGGCCCAATACAATATGCAAATTACATGAAAAAGATCTATGGAAGTTAACGAGATTTTCAAGTCTGTCCACTTCACCTAACGGTGAATGTCCCCAGTGAAGTCGCCATTTTGTAGGCATGTGCCTTATTGGGCCTTGTCCTACGTCGATTTCGTTAGTGGGCTTGAGCCATGGATCCTGCACKTGTGTGCGTAGGGGTGGTGTTGTTGAATAGGGAATCGCTACTGTGCTTATACAGGTTAACCACAGATGCCCTAAACCTTGCTTCCAATTTAATGGGCCCACTGTCTGATTCATTAATCAAGTCGTGGGTTCGGGGACATGGTACGGAAAGAATCTTTGACCCAATCCGCCCGCATGTAGCGTCCTGTACTCGGTATCATTGTAATTTAATTCAACCAAATTCATTGAATACATAACAACTTAGCAATTTTATCCTTAGGAAACGCTCTAACCCTAGAAATCTATTGAAAGGTGAGTTTCTATTATGCAAAAAAACACTACCTAGCCTAATTATTGTGATCACTTCAAACTTATCAAATTTAAAAGGTGCTTAAAATCAATTTGTCCATGATTAATCTGAATTTAATGTCATTCAACAATTTCAGGTCTTGTTGAAGAAATAAAAAATTGATTTCATCCATAAACAATATCAACATACATATAGGATGATGGTTAGTATGCAATAATAGAAAACTCAAATATTCAAATCAAACTTACCTTGCTTCACTATCATTCCCAAGAGAAAACAAAGGTTAGTTTATCTAAAACTTTGTTTCGACTTGAATCGCATATCACAACAAAAGAGATTGTTAGCATTGACAATTACGATTAAAAGAATTGCGATAAAGCGAAAACGATTGAAATTCAAAAGCGGAATCATAAGTTATATGATTGAAATTCAAAAGATAAATTATAATGTTAATAAAAAACAATAATAAAAAGTAAAGAAGGAATTGAATTGAATAGCCTTAGAATTTGTAACTTAATTCGCAAAGAAACGACTCCGAAAGAAGTGACAGATTTGAGAACCTTAGATTTTGATGAGTGATTTGTGAGAGAGAATTTTGAGAGTTTTGAATTGCCTTAAGCACAAGAGAATTTGTTCTTCAAATGTTGATTTTYATTGATGTTCGATTAAGCACCGAGAGCATGTATTTATAGGCGTATGGGAAAAGATAAGTAAAAAAAAGATATATGAAATACGGATACAACCGTATATAACTTTTGATGTTGACCTCCGTTTGAGGCGTTCCATATACCATTGGAAAGCTCTCAACTTCTAGTTTCCAACGCATTTTGTCTCGCATCAAAATTCTTTGGAGATAAAAAGTTATAAGCAAAATAGTGACGAGTATTAGCTCAACCATTGCTCTCTCCTCACATGGGCGTTCAACTCAAGTAATCCATTCTGGTAACTCCAAATCACATCCCAAAACTAATGACTCCACAAGCTTGCCTTGCCTTTCCTAGACATCATCAACTCTTGCCCATGACACAATCCTCAACCTCGATCTTGTAACACCGCCATGGTGTGAACACGAGCCCACTAGTAGATATTGTCCTCTTTGGGCCTAACCCACAAGGATTTGCTTTTCGTGTGGGCTTGTTACCCACCCAAAAGGCCTCTACTAGGTTGAGGTATCAATCTACTTTATATAGTAGACTTCGTTCTCCTCAACTTCCGATGTGRGATGGAACTCTAGTCCCCTGTCACCCACCATTCAAAGGGAGCCTACGTCCTCGAAGGCACGATAGAACACCGGAATGRGCCCTGGCTCTGATACCATCTGTAACACCCCCATGGTGTGAACAGGAGCCCACTAGTAGATATTGTCCTCTTTGGGCCTAGCCCGCAAGGATTTGCTTTTGGTGTGGGCTTGTTACCCACCCAAAAGGCCTCTACTAGGTTGAGGTATTAATCTACTCTATATAGTACAGGGGATTAGAGTTCCATCCCACCTCGGAAGTTGAGGAGAACAAAGTCTACTATATAGAGTAGATTGATACCTCAACCTAGTAGAGGCCTTTTGAGTGGGTAACAAGCCCACACCAAAAGCAAATCCTTGCGGGCTAGGCCCAAAGAGGACAATATCTACTAGTGGGCTCCTGTTCACACCATGGGGGTTATCAGAGCTAGGGCCCATTCTGGTGTCCTGTCGTGCCTTCGAGGACGTAGGCTCCCTTCCAAGGGTGGGTGACAGGGGGCTAGAGTTCCATCCCACATCGGAAGTTGAGGAGAACGAAGTCTACTATATAGAGTAGATTGATACATAACTCTAGTAGAGCTGTCTCTTATACACATCTAGATGTGTATAAGAGACAGATACAACATTCATCACTATACTCGATTGTTGCTATAGCAACATTCTTCCCGAAAAGCCAAGGTCAACCGTAGGGAAGGCTTCCTAAAGAACGAGGCGTTTCCAAAGGACATACATACACACATTTTCCCCAAGGATTCTACAAGCCAAAGAGAAACATCCGGAGGTTTCTACTAATCGATGGATATTCATACATCATTGGCGCCCCTAGTCTTCTACTAGCCGAAGGGAGACACCCGGAGGTTTCTACTAACCAAAGGAGATTCACAAACATCAYTGGCGCCCTAAGCTTTTAATAGCCGAAGGGAGACATCCGGAGGATTCTACTAACCAAAGGAAATCCACAAACATCATTGGGGACCCTAGGCTTCTACTAGCCGAAGGGAGACATCTAGAGGTTTCTACTTACCGAAGGAAATTCACAAACATCATTGGCGCCCCTAGGCTTCTACTAGCCAAAGGAAGACATCCGAAGGTTTCTACTAACCGAAGGAAATTCACAACCATCATTTGCGCTCCTGGGCTTCTAATAGCCGAAGGGAGACATCTGGAGGTTTATAGTAACCGAAGGAAATTCACAAACATCATTGGTGCCCCTAGGCTTCTACTAGTCAAAGGGAGACATCCGAAGATTTCTAMRAATCGAWGTTAATTCACACACATCATTGGCGACCCTAGGTTTCTACTAGCCAAAGGGAAACATCCAGAGGTTTCTACAAACTTGAAGGAAATCTACACACAACATCGCCTAAGGATCCAGGAGCTTCTGAGGGAACACAGACGCATGGGACGCGGTAAAAGGTAAAACTAACCGTTATTTTAAAGGTACCGGCGAAAAGGATAACTTGAGATCGCAGAATGTCTTAAGTAATCCTCCGTCCCAAATTGAATACTTTGACTTTCGTCTTACGAGAACAAACTTCTCCCCAAACTTAGTCAAAGTGGGGGCTTCTGTAGTCACCTAAAAATGTCTTCCCAAATTGAATAGCCGATGAGGAAAAGTACGATATATTGAAATAGATTTGACTTCGGAAGTCGCGACAAAATCCACAAACCATTTTCATTAARCCACATCCTTATGCACAAGAAGAGGTAAAGTTGAATTTCAAAATGTATGCTTAGAATTCAATAATAGGTAGAAAATATTTATTTAAATTATTTTCTTTTTTAGGGCATTTTTCTTAGTAAAAATGATTTTTTAGAACTATTTCTAGAGGTCTTTTCTAAGATTTTTCATTTTCATACTATTCCTCTCATATTTTGAATTTCGCCGATATTTTTAAATAATTTTTCTGATTTTTCAATGATTTTTACAATTTTGCGAAATGATTTTTCAAAAATAAATTAATTCAGAAATTCGTAAATAAATCCAAAAAATTCGGGAATTATTAGGAATATTCTAAAGATTAATCATGTTTATCCACGACTGGATAAAGGTTAATAGGATACTAGATTAATTAGATGCAAAAACAAGGATATTAATTTTCAAATGAAAAGATAAATAGGAAAAAATAATTAGGCACGGATCGCTGACGTGGTTGTATAGTCAGCATCCATGTATATAAGGAGGTCATTACCGTATATATGATGGGTATTAACATATATATGGTCCTCTGGACAATATATACGGAGATCAATACCGTATATACGCTTCCTTGGGCCATATATACGGTCAAATTTGTATTTGTAGWTCTACTATTTCTACATATCTTTTCTCACATGCTTTCAATGCTCAACAAAAAATCAACAAAATTCTCTTGCGCTTAAGGCAAATTAAAACTCTCAAAAAATTCTCTCTCAAATCATTCATTAATATCCAAAGTTTTTAAATCCGTCGCTACTTCCCGAGTCGTTTCTTCCGGAATCAAGGTACAGATTCTGAGGTWATTCAATTCAATCCTCTCTTTACTTTTTATTATTGTTTTTTATTAACATTTTATAATTTCCCTTTTGAATTTCAATCATATGAATTATGATTTCGCTTTTTGAATCATGTAAATTCACTAGTTTTCAATCGTTTTCACAATCGCAATTGATTAAATTGTAATTGTCAATGCTAACAATCTCTTTTGTTGTGATAAAGGAATCGCCACCGTGCCTAGAAAGGTTATTACAACGCCCGAACGTTGGTGCCAAATCAATGGCCCACGTCCAATCAAGTAACCAGTCGTGGGTTCGGGACATGGTACGAATCAGATCTGTAACCCAATTCCCGCATGTAGCGCCTCTACTCTCTCATTGTAATTCCAAACACGATTATATGCACACACAACTTACGTTTTTAGCACCTTAGAAACGTTCTAAACCCTAAAGATTCTATGAAAGTATGTTTCTATTATGCACAAGAGACTACCTAACCTAGTGTGACCACCTGATTATCATGTTAGACGTGCCTAAGAACCGGTGTCCATAGTAAATCTGACTAAAGTGATTCACATAAATTTCCGGTCTTTGTTTAGCAAAATATATACAAATTATGCACAATGAACATATGAAGTATATGAACTTCACAATATATATTACAAAACCAATCTTACCCTATAATCTGCAAACAAAACAAAGGTTAGTTAAACGAATACGAAGGAATCTCCGCTTGAATCGCTACAAATAAAACAATGTTAGTTCATAAGAAAAAACGAGCGCAATGAATCGTTCGCCTTGAATCGCTATACAAGAATAAAAATTTTAGTATTGCAAGTGATGATGATAGTGAAACGAAATCAAAAGAACGAAAAACAAAAACAATGAAAACATGGAAAACTCTATGGAAAACTACATATTTACATGGACGATTCAAAGTCGTTCTACATGGTTAAATTACATAAAACTCATACAATGATTACAAATTAAAGAAAGTGAAAGAGAGTATTGGTGAGTAATCTCAGAATTGAACCTTGTTTTCGCTGTCAAATCGAATCGAAAGAACGCAAAAGACTCGTTTTTATGTGTATTTGTGAAAGGTTTTGTGAATGAGGGTTTTGAATGAGAGAAGCTTAGAAGTTGAAAGTTGGAAGTCGTAGGAAAATCGTGTCAAAACTCGTTCTTCTCGAATGAGCAAGGCACGATTTATAGCGCGGGAAGAACAGGGGACGTATATCGCTGAGGATGAGCTATATACGCTCATGGGAGCGTATATACGCTCTTCTCAGTATATACGCTCTCACAAGAGCAACCGTGATCAAAAATTTATACTCGAATAATACGCTGAGGAGCGATATACGCTGAGGGCAGCATATACGCTCAAAGCAGCGTATATACGCTGCTCCTCACGATACGCTCCTTTGCGTATATATTTTTTCCAAAAAACCTAAATATTTTGATTCGAATATTCTTGCCATACGTCTCGTTTTCTAAGATTACGGATTATTCTAGACGCTCCTTCGCAAGAAAGTATGATTCTAGAACAATCCGCGTATTTTTCTAATTATTCACTATTTTCTGCGTATTCTGCGTATTTAAACATTGCAAAATTCATAGAATAATAGAAAAATCAGAAAATAATTTAAAAATACTGGCGGATTCAGAAAAATGTGAGAACACAATGAAAAACAAAAGCGATGAGAATCGCCAGCGTAAATGTTTGAAAACTTGAGTTATCGAGAAAACCGAAAGAAAATATTTTTCCTTGTATTTGACCTTTGCCTCATATTTCGGTGTGACTTGCTTCACATATTTCGAGCTTCATTACGAGTTCAATTGCTTTTCGAGTTCGATATAATTGCGCAGTGTATACTTCATCATTGATTACTCATTTGAGGAGACTTTTAGGTGTCTACAGCGGGTTTCAATTTCCACTTGACACGTAACTATGAGCTTTAGGAACGAGATGCCCCAATTGGAGTAAGAGATGTTTGAGTGACCATTATGATGCTTGCCCCCCCAAGTGATGTATTGCTTATTAAATTTCCCCATTCTCTGCGTGTATCGAATGGTTTTTGCCTTCTTTAAGGCCCTCTTGCTACTAATTTGTTTGTTTAGTGTTGAGTAATTTTAGGTTGCTCCATCCATTTACATGAGTGATTTCGGAGCTTATTTCGAACATACAGGTTTATCGAAGAGCAACAGACTAGATGGAGCAACGCAAGGATTGATACAGCTCACTCTTTGCATTAATCTTGTCGTTCGTCGGATTGTCGATTCAGCTGCATTGGACAACTAACTTCGAGAGCCTTCGATTTGATAGTCACATGTATTTGATCAACCGGACTCGAGACCTATGCCTCTTGAAGAGACGATTCTGCGCAAAACCATATCCATCGATCGTTCCGTCGTCACACCCGATCATCGATCGATGCCCGATTCTGCACTTAATGCTTTTAATTAGCTTTTAATGAAAGGCATATGTTATTTAGCCAAGCTCGTTTAATTGTAGATATTCTTTCTGATGTTAGAAGGATTAGAAAATGCTAATCTTCATTCTTTTATTCTATTTTCTACTTCATTTAAAATTAGAGAAAAGAGATTCCCAATTACGTTGTGAACCCTAGTTTTGGCTTTCATAGAATTCAATCATCAATCATAATGTCAATCTTCTTGTAATAATTCTCTTTAATCAATTCCTTATCTTTCAATTTTTACTGTTATTATTGCTTGAATTTTTAGCTATTAATATACTTCCAATTATTTTGTTTATTATTGCTTTGAATTATCTGTCTTTATCTTATGTTCTTCCACATTATAATTCATCATGTTTAGAGCAATTATGAGTATTGTTTATTTCTAGAGCGATGGATCTATAAGCAGTATGATGGTTATTAATGGTTGATGCATTTATGGCTTGGCTTTATAATATTCCTATTGATTGTTCTTCATTTATTCATTAGGTAGTGGCACGACTTATTGCTAATTTGTATCCTTAGTTTCTAAGATCTAGCGATTGAAACTCTACAATCTACTTCAATAGGTAGAACGAGACTTTCCTAGGGTCGAGAGATCGCGTTAGAGTAGTTCTATGGTTAATTATTCGAGAGACA
>SNQN01001000.1:47746-61929 GCA_008642245.1 Bassia scoparia
CAGATTCAAATCACAAGTTTTTGGGAAACTAACCTTTGTTTTCTATTTTGATTGATAGCAAAGCGAAGTAAGTTTATTTTAATACTTGAATTCTATTATCGCATATTAACCATCATCATGTATGTATGTTGATATTGTTATGCATGAAATCACCTTTTATTGCTTTAACAAAACCTGAAATTGTTGAATCACGTTAAATTTAGATTATCATGGACAAATTGAATTTATGCACCTATTTAATTTAATTAATTTTTAAGTGATCACAATAATTAGGCTAGGTAGTGGTTTTTGATAATAGAAAATTACCCTTTGATAGATTGCTAAGGCTAGAGCCCTTCCTAAGGATAAATTGCTAAGTTTTGTGTATTCAATGAATTTAATCGAATGGAATTACAATGAGACGAGTAGAGGCTGCTACATGCGGCGGATTGGGTCAATGATTCTTCCGTACCATGTCCCGAACCCACGACTTTATTAATGAATCAAGTTCGGGCCATTAAATTGCGCACAATGTTTCGGGCGTCCGCAACTTGTATAGCACGTGACGATCCCCACTCAACAACACATACCCAACGCACTCACGTGCAGTGCGGATCATGCTCAAGCTGTGAATGAAATTGACGTACGACAAGCCCAATAAGGCACATCCTACAAAGAGGACCTATAGAAGTGTGACAATTAAAAAGTGACTAGAGATGGAGGTTGAACTGAATTTGGCATTGATGTGGAGGGCAATGCGTTCACTTAAAAGAGACATGGTCCATAAGGGTGTAGGACGTGGCCGCGCCCTCTCGTATAGCGCGCGCTTGACTACACTAGGTGTTGTACGTGGGCTTGAGCCACGAAAACCCGCACGTGAGTGCGTTGGGTAGTGTTGTCGAGTAAGGGAATCGCCACCGTGCCTAGAAAGGTTATTCACGGACGCCCGAACGTTGGTGCCAAATCAATGCCCACGTCCAATCAAGTAACCAGTCGTGGGTTCGGGACATGGTACGAATCAGATCTGTAACCCAATTCGCCCGCATGTAGCACCTCTACTCGTCTCATTGTAATTCCATTAAACACGATTATTGGATGCACAACACTTACTTTTTAGCACCTTAGAACGTTCTAACCTAAAGATTACTATGAAAGTATGTTTCTATTATGCACAAGAGACTACCTAACCCAGAAATTGTGACCACTTTGTATATCAGTTAGAAACGTGCCTAAAAAACCGATTGTCCATAGTTATCTGACTTTAAAGTGATTCACATAATTTCCGGTCTTGTTTAGCAAAATATATACAAATTATGCAACAATGACAAATGAAGTATATGAACTTCACAAAATATATATCAAACCAATCTTACCCTAAATCTGCAAACAAAACAAAGGTTAGTAAACGAATACGAAGCGAATCTTCCGCTTGAATCGCTACAAATAAAACAATGTTAGTTCATGATAAAAAAAACGAGCGCAATGAATCGTTCGCCTTGAATCGCTTATACAAGAATAAGAAATTGTTAGTATTGACAAGTATGATGAATAGTGAAACGAAATCAAAAGAACGAAAAACAAACAATGAAAACATGGAAAACTCTATGGAAAACCTACATATACATGAACGATTCAAAGTCGTTCTACATGGTTTAAATTACATAAAACTCATAACAATGATTACAAATTAAAAGAAAGTGAAAGATTATTGGTGAGTAATCTCAGAATTAACCTTGTTTTCGCTTGTCAAATCGAATCGAAAGAACGCAAAAGACTCGTATTTTATGTGTATTTGTGAAAGAGTTTTGTGAATGATTTTTGGAATGAGAGAATCTTAGAAGTTGAAAGTTGGAAGTCGTATGGAAATCGTGTCAAAACTCGTGTCTTCTCGAATGAGGCAAGGCACGATTTATAGCGCGGAGGAAGAACAGGAGCGTATATACGCTGAGATGAGCTATATACGCTCATGGGAGCGTATATACGCTCATTCTCAGCTATATACGCTTCTCACAAGAGCAAACCGTGATCAAAAAATTTATACTCGAATAATACGCTGAGCATATACGCTAGGCGGCAGCGTATATACCTCAAAGCAGCTATATACGCTGCCTCAACGTATATACGCTCCTTTTGCGTAATATTTTTTTCCAAAAAACCTAAAATATTTTGATTCGAATAATTCTTGCCATACGTCTCGATTTTCTAAGATTACGGATTATTCTAGACCCTCCTTTCGCAAGAAAGTAATTCTAGAACAATCCGCGTATTTTCTAATTATTCACTATTTTCTGCGTATTCTGCGTATTTAAACATTGCAAAATTCATAGAAAATCATAGAAAAAATCAGAAAAAATAATTTAAAAATACTGGCGGATTCAGAAAAATGTGAGAACACGATGAAAAACAAAAAAGCATGAGAATCCCAGCGTAACTGTTTGAAAACTTGAATATCGAGAAAACCGAAAGAAAATATTTTTGCCTTGTATTTGACCTTTGCCTCATTATTCGAGTGTGACTGACTTCACATATTTCGAGCTTCATTACGAGTTCAATTGCATTTTTTCGAGTTCAATTAATTGCGACATGTGGTAACTTCATCATTGATTACTCATTTGAGGAGACTTTTAGTGTCTACAGAAGCCCACTTTGACTGAGTCTGAAGAGACGATAGTTCTGTAAGACGAAAGTCAAAGTATTCGATTCGGGACGGAGAGCAAACTCAAGAGTTCTGCACCTGAGTTACCCTTTTTTCGCGTACCCGCAAAACAAGGTTAGTTTACCTGTAGCCGTCGTGCGGTCTGATTGCTTGCCATGGAATTTTTGTTGCGGGAGCAAACTCCAAAAACCCGAAGATGCGCCGGTACTTCTGAGCGAGAAGATCCAAACCCGAAGATTGCTGGCGGAACTTCCATAGCGGGAGAAGATTCCAAGACCCAAGATGTGCTGACGGAACTTCTGTGATGCGGGAGAAGATTCCAAGACCCGAAAGATGTTGCTTAGATTTCTGTAGCGGGGAGAAACAATAAGACCCAAAATGCTTGTGCTGGATTTCTGTAAGCGGGAGAAATCGTAGACCCGAAAGATGCTTGTGCTGGATTTCTGTAGCGGAAAATCGTAGACCCGAAAGATGCTGTGCTGATTTCTGTAAGCGGAAAATCGTAGGACCCGAAGGTGCATATATGGAATTTCTGTCGTGCGGGGAGAAAGTTCCAAAAACCAAGTGTGCATATATGGAATTTTGGTGCGGGAGAAAGTTCCAAAAACCCGAAGTGTGTTAAAAGGAGCTGTTGTGTGAAGAAGCCCCACTTTGACTTGAGTCTGAAGAGACAAAATCTCGTAAGACGACAGATCAAAGATTTGATTGGGACGGAGAGTCAACTCAAACTCTGTAACCCTGAGTCACCCGTTCTGTAACCCTGAAGGTTCCGTCGGAACGCCTCGTTCCTTCGAAGGTTCCCCTACGCTGACCTTGTCTTTTTCGGGAAAGGCGTGTAGCAACCAATCCGTATAGCGATGGAATGCCGTATAGCGTGTGCATGCAATCATGTAAGATGGCCCTAGCCTCGTGTTATGTCAATGTGCAATGGGCAATGTGTAATGTGCAATGTGGTAATTGTTTGTGCAGGATGCATATGCATGATGATGTCTTTTAATCAATGCGCAATGATGAATGCAAGTCTTCTTAGATCTAATGCAATGAAATGACCAAGGAAATGATCTAATGGTAAGATGCCTTTGGATTGTGGGATGGAGCCGTCTCAAGCCCCATTCGAGCCAAAGGATGCTTGTGATTGCATTGACCCCCAACCCATGGGGTTTGGGTGTGTGAATGGCTTAGTTTTGGTGTTGATGGTTGGTTTAGTGGGTGAGCCCCCAGCTTGATGAGCTTTCGAGGTTAGGGCAATGGTTGATGGATCAAGTAAGGCTAGTGAAGTTGTGGAGTCATGGTTTTGGCTTAGTTTTTGTCTGGTTAATGGTAAGGAATGAGGGATTGATTTGATTTGCCCAATCAGTAACTTATGCTGAATGCTGCATGAGGAGAGAACATGGAGGAAATGCTGCAATGCGATGCTTTGAGGAGAAGCCTGATGAATGCTGCAGAGTGATAGCCTAAGGACGAGTTGAGGAGACCCCTTAAGGTGTGAAAGAATAGCTAAAGTTCAAGAAAAGACAAGGCTAAAATTTGTGACTAAGGGTAAGTGATGGGGAATTGATGGTTGGCTAGATGATGTAGTGTTCAAAACTCGAGTCTATGTCGGGTTCTACTCTAGAATTGCACTTCTTACTTTAAGGAATCAAACCATATGATGGACCTCAGAATGGGTCGACCTCAGAGAGGCTTCCTACGTATCCTTTTGGAATCAAGACCGTCGTAGTTCTCGTGGATGATTTGGACAATGCTCGTGTGAGAGGCTTTTGTGGTTGTAATGTAAGGCTGTGGTTGAGGGTTTAAAAAAGGCTCGACATCACGAAGTGACCCACGGTGCGCAGTGTGCTTTTAGACTTTTGCTTTTTGTTGAATTGGGCTTTGACTTTGGATTTGCATGGATTTTGAAATTGATTTGCATTTGTGATGACTGGCATTGAACTTTGATTTTTTGCTTTTTTGCTTTTTTTCTCCCTTTTTTTCTTTTGCACATGTCTTTTCCACGCGTTTTTCAAAGGGTTAGCCGATGTGGTGATGAAAGAAAGATAGGGTAATGGTAGTGTTTATGGCTCAAAGGTTGCAAGGGATTTGATATGATGAAGGGAATGGAGGGAAGAGTTGTTTTGTGGAGCTATGAAAGAAGGCTCTCTTGGCAATGTCCATTGAATTGTGAGGTCGATCATTAATTTGATTCATTAAAGTTAGAAGCACAAACTATATGGAGGCTAAAGAAAATGAGAAAAAGGAAACTTTTATTAAAAACAAAAGAATTTATTACATAAGGCTAATTGCAGAATTGATCCTAAACCTAATGACATAGACCGAAATGGAAAAAAGAAAAAATACAGAAGTCTAGGCGAAAGGGACTCTCCGACTCATCATCCTAAGACTCCTGACCTCTGCGCGCACTTACTTGTAAGGAGAACTTTAATCCTGTTTAATTATGCCATGTTATGAATTGTTGATGCCAAATTGTTGTCAATTACTGCTATAGTGAACCATAGCTCTAGATTCTTTTATCATATAGTTATTCTCTTCCATTAATCGTAGTCTTTAGCTTTAAGTAGTCTAAATCACAAAACAACATTTTTTCTTGCTAGTTTAGATGCTTTTATTCAATTAATCAGTAGTTGTTGTTTCCTCGTGGATACGATCCTGTTACCACTAGCTGCAGGTTAGTTTTAATAGGTATTTTTGATAGGTACGCGACAATCCTGTCAGCAAGACTTGGAGGTAATGTGGAAGAAACAAGTTTGATAGTAGATGGGTCATTTTTGAGTTCCCTGGCGAGATGTACTAACCTTAAAGATTAGGTGGATTTACTTCTTGAAGATTGAGTGAATCGAGTCCTTGAAGGTGGACAAAGGATAGGCTATGGTTCGAGAAAGGGTCAAATTTGTGGCTAAGGGTCAAAAATGTGGCTAGATGATGAGGTTGGCTAATTATGCGGGTTTAAACATGAGTCTATGTAAGGGTCTAAACTAGAGAAGAAAACCACTCATTGAGGTGAACCTCGTTTTACTTTTATTAATTGGGTTGGACCTCGAGGTGAGGCTACCTACATATCCTTGCGGAATTAGACCGATCGTAGTTCGTGAGATCGTGTGTGAAAGTGATGGACAATGTTCATTTGGAGAGGGCTTTTGAGTTTCCAATGTGGGCCAAGGTTTGAGGCTTGAATTGTACTTCGATTGGTATTGGACTCTGACAAGCTTTTGACTTTAGATTTTTTTTCACTTTGAATTTTGATTTCATTCGATTTTGAAGTTGATTTTCGCATCTTTGAACTGGGCTTGTCGTTGTCTTTTTGAACGGTGTTTTGATGTGGTTTAGAATGAAAATGGTCAATAGGCTCATGCAACGGATGTTTGATTTAAGGTAAATGGAGGGAATGGATTAATTTTGTAGAGCTATGGAAGAGGGCCTCTCGAACATGTCCATTTATTTTAATTTTTTGAGTTTTTTTATTTTCTTGATTTTATTTTTTTGATTTTTTTTAGGTCATTCAGTGGTAAGAGTCTTATCATTGAATTAGAAAAAAAAGGAAAAAAGAGATTGAAAATTAAAAGCTTATTTTATTGAAATTGAAGACATCATGTCCTAAATGACATAGACTCAAAACAAAAGGAAAAGGAAAACATTAGCTAGGAGTTGGACTCTACTATTATAGAAGGCCGCATGGACCAATGATCYATCCGTGCCTTGGAGTGACTCAATGTTTACCAGGTGGATTGGTTTTGATTTTAAGCTTGTCTTTTGCCGCTGGAGGAATTGGGAGGCGACCGCCCTTGATCATATCTTGAATCTTATGCTTCAAAACCCAACAGTTATCAGTGAAGTGGCCCCTTCCTAGGTGGTACTTGCAAGAGGCGTTGGCTTTCCAACTTCTAGTTTTCTTGTCTTCTAAAGGAACTRGAGTGGGCCCAATAGGAGCAAACACATCTCTTGAGGTTAACTTGTCAAAAGCCTGCTCATAAGTCATGCCGATCGGAAAAAGGTACTCTGTAGCTTTTGAGGTTTGTTGTTGGAAGAGTTGAGTTGATTAGAAGAGTTGCCATCGAAGATATTGGCAACGTGACAGATTTGATCGGTGTTGGAAGTAAAAGAACCACCTTTCTTGTTAAAGTTTCCACTATTACCCTTAGGTTTTAGGGCTTGAACATCTTCTTCAACGAGGAGCCCAACCTTGTAGAGTCCAGCAAATGATTCAATGGCTTGGAATTTGAGTGGCTCTCGATACTAGGGCTGAAGGTTCTTGATGACCATTCAAACTTGATCTTCTTCATTGTGCCACTACAACAAAAGGAGTGCTTTCTCGACACTTTTTTGTTGATTTCTCGACACTTAAAAGTGTCGGAAATTTCWTTGCCGACACTTTCAAAAGTGTCGGAAATTCATGTGTCGAGAAATTTTTTTGACACTTAAATGTGTCGACATTACCGACAGTTAAATGTGTCGACATTATCGACACTTAAATATGTCAACATTATCGACACTTAAATTTGTCATAAAATTAATATCTTGACATTTTAATGTGTCAGAAGGAGATTACAATCTTTTAATGTGTCGACATTATTGACACTTATAAGTGTTGAAATATATTTGACAAGACACTTATAAGTGTCGAATTTCGCAACACTTCAAAATGTCGAGATTTTTTTAATATATATATATATATATATATATATATATATATATATTTAGGATCAAATGAGAAGGAACCTTAAAATGATGGAATCAAGTAAAGGCTTTTGAGTTAAATGCCATAGCTTTGGTGGTCGTGTTCTCTCTGTTAGTTTCTGGGATTGTAAATTGTCAATTTTTCCAAGCCCTTCATTCTTTGCTTTCTTTAACAAAATTATAATTATTATTATATTATTTATTTTAATTATTATATTTTTTTATTATTATTAGTATATTATTATTATTATTTTATTTACTTATTTTAATTATTAATATTGCATTCAAAAAGTGTATTATTTAGTTGAAAATATATATTATATATATTGATTGATTTATTTAATGATGAATGT
This sequence comes from Bassia scoparia, assembly GCA_008642245.1. Classification (NCBI taxonomy): domain Eukaryota; kingdom Viridiplantae; phylum Streptophyta; class Magnoliopsida; order Caryophyllales; family Amaranthaceae; genus Bassia; species Bassia scoparia. The sequence continues at coordinate 55,406 of SNQN01001000.1, forward strand.
GATTTATTATTGGAAATTACTTCTTTAGTTTGATCTACTGGTTAAGTTAATGTGTTTTCGCATTCATTAAATTTAATAGAATTATAATATAAGTAGTAATATTTGTGGTTAAATATTGTTGATTAGACTACTAAGCTTTTGAAAAGAAGGGAAGTGAAAAAGATATTTTGAAAATTTAATAAAATCACTTGAACTATTATATTTTAAACACTGTGATATCAAATAATTTATGGTTTTAATAAACTCTTTATCTTTATTTATTTATTCATTGTCACTTTTGTGATTTTCAATAAGCATTTTCTATCTGCAACGCCTATTTAAAAATACTTAATAAGGATCGCCAATAATCTATTTAAAACTTAATGGTATGTAATTATACTTTAAAATTACAATGGCAGATGAAATCTATTAAAGTAAACATAATAGGATGTTACTTACTTCACTATAAATAAAATGGAATTGAAATCAGGTACTTTAAAACACTAATGGAATGTATCTAAGTACAATAAGAACTAATGGATTCAAATCTTTGATGCGGCTGAGTTTGTAGGGGTAATGTCCTTTATATATCTATAGGGGATGATGTTGGGAATGGGGAGACATGAGAAGGGTTTTTTTTTTTACTTTGTATGTCTTTCTGAGAAGTTTGTCAAAGTCCTGTAATAGGTATAAATATGTTCATCTGAGAATATGACCTAGATTTGTACAAGAGTGAGTGGTTGCACGACATTATCAGAAGGACTCTTATTATGTCAACATTCGACAGGCTTGCAAAACAGAACTCCTGAGCTTGTTACCTCGGCACGTGATATTTTGAAATAAATTTGAAAAATTATAGCTGTCATTTGTCATTTATTAATCAATCATTAATTTGTCTTATTGATAAAATTATATTTGGGACATTTTTTTGTATTACCATGTGTCAGAAGGAGATTTAATAAATACTCTTTTAATTGTACGTTGTTGGTTGGCATTTACACATTATTGACACACCCATTAAATAAAACCTCCACGTCTTGGTTCTATGATAGGAGAAGTCGTAAATCAAGAAAAGCAATCCGACAACATGGAATAAAGGATTTCATCTGGGAGGCGGTGAGAAGAGGATATGGGAGATGAAATAAGTATATTAGAAGTTTAATTAAAATTAGAATTTTTGTATCTTTGTTCATTAGTAGAAATAGAACTAAATGAATATGACGACTTAAAGTGTTCTGAGAATATAAATTTGACAAGACAACTTGATACTTTAGTGTCGAATTTCACACAGGATTCACTTCGTTTTTATTTTATTTACAGTACACTGGTTTAGAACAAGAAATTTACTTATTTATGTCAAAATGTCGAGACCTTTTATAAGGTATAGTTCCTTTTGTTTGTATTCTAACTAACCACCGTAAATTATTTTTTAATTAAACTGTAAATTTTTTATTTATATATTTTTTATTTTTTTTTTATATTATTTTAGTATCTCTAATTAAAACATTACACAATGAGAAATTAAATTGACATAACTTATCATTAACAGCTAAAATATGGAATATTCATACTAGTAATTATATTTTATTTTATTGTTCAGACTCGCGGGCAAGTCAAAATGTAACTCTATTTTTATAGGTTAAAATTGTGAATATTATAAGAAACGCATTATATTTGTAAACTATCTATTCATATATGCCTACTATCAACTACAACAATCTATATGATGGGTAGACGGTTACTGCATAACTAAAACTTGCACACAAGTATATAATTAGGACAAGGAAACGGTGGGACTTAGGAAAATTAAAAGAACTTTAAATGTTGGTTGCGAAATATTTCTTTGTACTGGTTATCTCCTACACAGCAAAAAAGAGCAAATCGAAAAAAAAAAAAGGGGGTATAGAAATGAGTTTCCGATAAGCGGGTTGGTGGAATCCGTTTAAGGCAGAAATGCCCTATGACTTATGAAAGACACCTGACTGTAGGGAGGTTCCAGAACATAATCAAAGCAGCAACAGAGGTTCGTAGCTACCTGACCCCATCTTTACTGCTCCACACGCTCGTTCGATGCAATATGGTCTCGCCTATTGTGCAGAGCGACCCGACACAAAATGTCCAGCGTTCTAGCTAGATCAAGCAGGGTGCGCTCGGCTTCGTTTTTGTAGACGCAGTAGATAACCCACACTTGAACTGTCTATACAAGCACGCAGGGTTGGTTGACCCAACGAGGGGCTTGGGTTTTCCTGGCCTAGGGTTGACACAAAGCAACTAGCAAAAGGTGAAAAAATTATAAAATCTTATGTTAGTGTTGTTTGTTCTCCGATCGGGTCTCTGCCAAAGCAGCTTTGTTATGTTTTCAAGGGCAAAATTACTAAAAAAAAAGCCATAGTGGACGATGGGCTATGAAAAATCAAGCTTGATAACAATTTTGCTTATTATATCATCATTCACCACAACTTATTGGTCTCTCAATAGTCAGCGCGTTATGCTGTTCGTCACTGATTGATGTTTCGAGAATTATAATCGGACCGGAACCCGACAGCTTATTTTTCCTAGGGATAACGATATATTTCTAAGAATTCGCGAGATAATTCTCCTCTCCTTCTCAATACGTCTCTAGGCCCTCCTTTCTATTTTAGCGCATCGTATATTTAATTTTAGGATGTCCTACACCCTGCTATTAAAATAAATACAAATATCAATCCTGTAAGACATGTGGGAGGAGGGATAGCATAAAATATCGGATCCAGAGTCATGAATGAATAACAAATCAGTGGGAATTTATAATGGGTATTGTTACTGCTGTTGTACTTTACAAGTAATAATACAATCAGCTTTTGTTTTATTCGTAAGTATGGTTTTTTCGGTATTTTGCTTTTTCCTTCCTCTACCTTGTCTAAAATTTCCTGATCCGTCTTCCTTCTCTTTGCACCGTGTGCCCCTAGGGCTTCGCCTACATGCCAAACCAATGCAAGCTTTTTCTCTTAACTTGCTTGCAATATCCGCAACACCAATTTTTCTACAAATAACTTCTTTTTTTATTATTTTAGTAGTGTTTTCTACCATCTATCTCAACACTCGATCTCTGTGACCCCTACTTTTGATATGCTCATTCTTTCTTCTTTTTTTACTAAGTGTTCGTTTTAATTCAAAATTACAACATATGTCATTTTATTTGTTATAATATGTATTTTACTATTATTTTTTTCTTACATTTTCCTCTAAATACTCACTAAAATTTATCTTTTTTTGTTGCAATAATCATCAAAAATGGATATTTGAAGTTAAGTAGTAAATGCTTCTTCCTGTTTTGCAAGTCATTTCTTCATTTATCTCCTCATCATATGCAATTTTCTTCTCTATCCATATCTAGCCACAAATAGTTTTTTTTTTTTTTCCAAAGAAATTTCCTCCTAATTCGGTTTTTGCTAGATTTCCATTCAAAATAAACGAATTGAAGTTAATCTTGTAACAAATGCCTGTTGTGCAACAAATGGTAAGAACATGTACATACACGTGAGAAGAATAAAATCCTGCATTTGTATTTTATTTAAATTCTAGAGATTGATTAGGAGTGATAGTTATAGTCTGAAAGTAGAACCAGAATGCATGACTGGATTAAAACTTAGAATCCATTTTATGTAGCATTATTATTAATTTGAACATATGTGGATAAATCAAGGATTTATATCGATAAGATATAGATATATTAGTGGACCAGAAACAGGTGGACATGGAGACATGGAGCTTATTTTGGTTTCCTTAAGCTCTGTGCATTTTGTATAAGAATATATAAACATAGAAATCAAGATTTTCCAGATCTTATTTTTGTAGATAGTATATCTTACCAGTTTTGTTAGGGCTTATGTTCTAAGTTTGATCTTAGAGTTAGGTTAGAATATTTGCAGTTTGGTTAGGGAGAATATTGTAGTTTGTTAGGTCGAATATTATTTGTAACTTTGTTAGGTATTATTAATTGTTGTTAGATATTTTAAGGTTAGTTTAGAGTCAATTGCCTTCTGCATAAGGGGATGAAGAGGATTCCAACCATACGCTACCCAAACCAAAGGTACTGCAGCAAGAACAAGTAGGCTGGTCGACCGAATGCGATAATGACATTATTATCATTTTCTATCCCTATTATAAGCCAATTAAGCTAAGGTTACGTATTTATTTTTCTTAGTTACTTAATTTTGTATTGTTATTATCTCATTTTATTTTCTTTTTTTGTATCTCATAAATAGGGAAATTCGGAAGGATTAATAATTGTTCCTTCAAAATAAAATTCAGTTTTCGGTAATTTAACCGCTCAAGTCCACGCAATTACAATTATTAATATCCTATTTGTGTTAAATAGTAAAAGGAACCATGTATGTGAGTTTCTGTTACTTTGGTTCTCCGATTCGCTTATTAACTACTTGATGGTTTTATTCTTTTAGGAGGTGGGTCTCTTTGGGAAGTTAAGATCTTTAAATTCTGGTGGTAGGTCGGGTTTGAAGTAATTTTTTTTTGTCTCTGTGGCTCAAAGTTTTTTTATATTACCTAGATTTGTGACCAACTAGCTTATAAATCCGATAAGAGCTAAATAGAGTTAAGTTTGCCTGTGGTACGGATGTGGCAATTATTACTGGAAAATCAACCCGCGACATTGGATGAATTTGAGAAAAATTTATGGTATTTTGAGTGAACGACCTATAATAGACACTGAGAGTCAACAATAATGATTTACTATTACCCTTATGAAGAAATAACTTACCGTATACTTCAGCTAATCTGAAGGCAAGCAGAGGGAATAGTTTATTCTGTATACTCATTTGGTGATAATATTATAAAGGGACGACAGTAAACTGTAATTAAACCCTAATCAGAAGGTACTCAAAATAGGGCAAGCAAAGAAAGTTAAGAATTTGTGGGTTTGTATTGTGGCCTTTGTGGGATTAGTAACAATGTTGTAATTGTGCAAATTGACTAAAATAGAGAGGAGAGGAAAATACATAGATTTTAAATGGTAGCAGTGAACTGACTATTTTGAGATCCTCAGAAGCTAGAAGCAATTTATTTAACTATAACATCATACTAGTGAAAGTTTTGAGCTGAACACTTCTCACATTTAGAAGTTAGCTTTATCATGAGAGTTGTTCCAGGAGTCGAAACTAAGCTCTAGAAAAAATCGGGATTAAATTTGATGTTGTTCTTTGATCGTAAGATGCCTGAAAGTCCGGAAAAGTTCAAAAAACGAGGACAGTAGAATGCAGGCAAATATCTACGATCGGAAAAACAGCGAGGAGTACGTGCAATTCCCTGAGGAGAGAGACAACAATTGTCAAGCTACAGACAGGGACCAGGGGGGGAACTTACCTTGGGAGATACCACGCTAATCCGTACCGATGCACAATATAACTTCAGATACAAGCAAGAAATGTCGGAGAGAAAAGAGAGATCTAGACGAGTAAATGAGAGAGAAATTACTTAATTTTGTTGTACAAGTGTACCCGGCTAAATGGAAATCGGAAATGTGGTCTCACCAAACTTGAGTCTTGAATGAGTGTTATGTACAACTCAAAACTATTTATAACGGCCAAATATAAGGGTTAATTTAGGTAAGTTATTTACCTCATGAAAGAAATAAGAACACAGTAATCTAAAGAGGAATTTTTAACGGAATTCGTTAGGTAGAGTCTTCTAGAAGTACCTCGTTTGAATGGATACAATGAGAAAAGGGACGCAAGTTAATATTTGTAAATATAGAATAAGTAACTTGTATCGATTAAATAAATTCGGACCTGTTCAGTGCATATAAGTTAGGGACAATTCAAACAAGCAAGTAAAATCCTGGAAACAAGAGCTGAAACTATCTTGAAGGAATGCGTCTAACATTGCGGTGGACAAGAAGCAGAGAGAAGTTATTTTTTATATATGAAATGAGTACCGCAGGTTATTCTGCCTTTATTTCGTTTTTGAGTGATTGTTTTTAATTAATGGATGTAAATGACAAATAGGAATCTGTTAGAACCTGATGGAAGTAGAATGGATAACTTGATTGAATACTGTTTTTATGCATGAATTTGTAGGGTGAAGTTTGTTGGCAATGGAGACGCAAATTCTTATTGGATTCGTGGAAAGGGAGAGGGGAGATGGAGTTTGGTAATGATAGCTAGTTACAGTTAGTTGTGACTGACGCATGCACACGTGATGTGGTCTCTAAAAAAATTCATACAAATGATGTTTTAATTTGTTTTGTAATTAAAGGAAGTGTATATAGGTTGTTTCAATTCCTTCAGTAAGTGAATTGAGTGAATAACCGGGATGATTAGTCAAATAGCTAGAGATCTAATGTACTGGGATTGGAGGAGAAAAAAGCATAAACCTTTTCATGTGAAAATAGTGTATATTGAATTTGTAATGTAATGTATGCAATCTTACAGATTGAAATAAATATGAGAAAAAAAGAAACGCGAATCGTACGAACTTTCAATTAATTTAATTCTTAAACGCGAGATGGCCAAGATTAGGCCCTACACCTTTAAAAAACAATGAACAAA
>SNQN01001000.1:61954-96709 GCA_008642245.1 Bassia scoparia
GTGTCGAGATTACAAGTCCATGTATTTTTTTTCCTGACAGTTTGAAAAGTGTAGGGAATAAAGTGTCGAGATAACAAGCATTTTCTAGTAGTGTGCCTGTTAGTCATCTGAGCGGCGTTCTCTCTCCACCTATTAAGGAAAGTAGTAAAGTCTTCTTTCTCTCCTTGCTTGGTGGCCTCTAATTCACGGAGTCCAACATGGAGCTGGGCATTGTACTTGTACTACTTTAGGAATTCTTGTTGAGGTACCCCCAGTCATGGATCTTATCTTGATCCAGAGTCTTGAGCCACCTGGATAGATGGATGGGTGTCTAGAGTAATAGGAAACACCGAAGCGAACAGCTCTTTACCCATTCCTTCCAGGGCCATTGCGATGTTGTAAGTGTGGAGGTGATCTTTTGGATTTTAGATCCCTTTGAATTTAGGCAAATCATTGATGACAAATTTTTARGAAGCTAGCCCTTGATCTCATAATCAACAACACATGGCCCATGGATTGAATTCTCGAACATTTTCTTGACCAATTCATCTAGTTGTTCAACCCTTTTTTCTGTCTTGGTCTTCGGAGGAGGAAGCTATGATTTTCTTTCTCTTCTTCCTCATCATCAAGATCAAAATTACCACACCACTAAACACGTTGTTTCGTGTATTGGTTAAGGAGAAGTTATCAATTTACTTTGGTAAGTACCTTTCGTTCCATTACATACACTTTTCACGAGTCTTCCTCTTCTTCTTTCTCAGAAAACTATCTTTCTATCTCTAGATTTTCCTTCCAAATTCTTTCCAAGAGTACTAATGGTGCATGATGTAGACCGCGAGGTTCGCATTTACAACATTACTGACCAAGTGGAAAAGGGTATTGGGTTGTTAATATTGATCCTCTTTACCGGAATGTCTTGACTATTCTAGAGAAGGTTTTGCATGAATTTAGGTCTCTCGAATACCTAGGGGATTGTGAAAATTAACAGTTGGCGTTCAATCGGGTGGCTGAATTCTTGGATAGGAAGAGGGAAATTGTCATCAACGGACCTGCTTAACGATGGGGAGATAGGCCTGAGATCGCAGAGGAGGAGGAAGGTGCAAATAGGTAAAGTATGTTTATGATCATTAATGCTAAACGGTGTTTTGTGAAAAGAAAAGAAAATTACTAATGCTTGCGTCATAATTAAAATCACGGTCTGGTAATGATGGTGTTACCTTGGATAATGCATCAATTTATTGCCTACTTTGGTTTCCAAGTAATTTTCCATCAAGGTAAATGTAATTATTGGAAGTTGTGCATGTATAATTATGTATTATCCTAATAAAAGAAGCTTCATTTCATTTTTATGGCAAAAGTGATTGAACCACTAAATTATAATAGCCCTYTGGCAATGTTTGAATGTCAATTTAGACGGGCTCAAGTGATATCGCCTTTGCAAATTAAGGGAGCAATTTGTTACTGACTGAAAATATTTTGCTGACTTTGTTAACCGACATTGACCATAATTGATTGAGAGTTTGACCAACTACGATTGAGAAGAATGTTGACTAGAGACAAGCGATACTCGACATTGATTGAGTACTCCGGTCCAGCGGTAGAATATAAGCGCTAAAAGGGTGTACATGGGAAGTGGTCCATTTAGAAGCAACCCAATATGGAAAGGCCCATGGAATTTCAGGAGACGACAGAGACTTGGAGGGAAAGCACGGGAGAATTCTAATAATGAAAAGAAGAGCCAAATCAAGTAACCACTGGAAGGAGCAACCATTGCAAACTGCCCACAATCTCCACCATTGAGGCCTATATATAGGCAGGACCGGATCATCAAAAAACACAATCAAACACACATTTATCTTTCTTTCGCATTTCATGGTTTTTCTTATCCGCACTTAGCTAAGTAGCCAAGTATAACATAGTTTAGTTTAGATTAGTTTATCGTAGCGTACTTCATACTTATGRATCAATTGTGTGCTTTTATCATTCCCAATTGTGTAAACATGGAGGTAATCATTCTTCCTTATAATACAGTTGTGTAGTCTGACTCTATTGTTACTATATAATGGATGGCTTTTGTTTCTCTTCATTTCTGTTTGTCCTAAGTTTTAGTTTTATTCCACAAAAAGTCTAATTCCTTACGTTTATACACTCTTAAATTCTTCTACTTTCTTAGGAGCCATTTTTACATTAGCGAGGTTGTCTTTATAATCAGTATCCAGAGGGGCATCCCCCTACCGAACAAAAAACAACATTGGATGGTTGACTTGTTGGTGAAGTACAAAATCACCTCAACAGACACGATAGAGTTGAGAATAATTTTGAAAGAACCTATCATGTCTCCTTTTAGGTAATAGGCGATTGTTGAGGTGATTTTGCAATTCACCAACAAGTCAACCACCCAATGTTATTTTATGTTTGGTAGGAGGGCTAGCCCTCTAGTTACTGGTTGTAGTGGATAATCTCAGTAACATAAAAAGGCTCCTTGACACGTAGACAAAGGCTAAAGAAAGTAGTGTACTTTGGAAATTAAGTAGAGTGTAGAATAAAACAGATGTTTAAGACTTGCAAAAGTCTTTCATTAAAATAGTAACGAAATAGAGTCAGACTACAATTGCATTACAAAGAATTGATGATTACTTCCATGTTCACAGAATCGGAAATGAACGTACCAAACTATTGATGATATATGATAGACTACTTTATGTTAATGTTAATCTACAGTAAAATTATACTTGGCTGTTAAGCMAAGTATGGTTAAGGAAAGCAGTAAATGCCAAGAAAGATAAGTTGATGTTTGATGTGTTGTTGTTGTTGTTTGCTTGATCCCTAATCTCCAATTTATAGGCGCTTAGTACATGAAAAACGTGAGAGGAATGTTTGGAGGTTGCTCTATGATGGAGGTTATTTGGCGCTTCCCTTTACGTTTGAATTCGTTTTCCTACCCTCCGCTTCACCATTTGAACATKTGATGGGCTTCTCCTTTGGGCCGATCATAACGGGTCACTCCCATCTCTCCCTTTCTAGTACGTGTTTGTGTTGCATCACTAGATCGAAATTGATAAGAAATGATTGATATTGGTCAACATTAGTCAACAAAAGTCAACTAAGTAKTCTTTTCATTAACAAATCGCCCTCTKAATTTGTAAGGGTGATGTCATGTGAGTCCTTGCAAATTACCAAACTTGTGGCTATGAAATTATTAAGTAATCAGTAATTGGCATAGAGAACAGTACGCAGTCCCTTAAAGGACTTCATTCTGTCTAATGACATGGTTTTATGACAAGCATAATTTGATGATCATATCATATGTAATGTAATACCCTTGCAAGAGTGTTGTGTAACATTATTTGCACGGAAACCCAAAAGCYTAATTTTGCCTTGATGGAAAAATTAGCACAAATTCGTACGCAGTGTTGTACGAATCATTACGTTGTCGTCATTTAGAATTATGACACCAACCTTTGCATGTGATTACATGTATTGTCCCATCATAATGATAATGGTATTATTAATTAGAAGTCTTATCACAATGCATTTTGATTTTAATGATGTCAAATATTTATATTTTCAAAATAATAATTTTCATATTGAAAGGCAATATCTTTTGCAAAATTATCTAAAAATTACATACTAAAACTTTAAATTTTTACACAAATCTATTATTAGATTTGCGTTTTGAACTAACTTTAATTTTTAGAACGTGTGAAAGATAGAGAAACTAATCTTGTAGTTGTCAAAGTGAATTTTCATCTCCTCATCACCCTGGAGTCGGGCAATATGTCTTCCGAGCTTCGAAGGATGAAGCTCTAACGATGATGATCTTTACTTCTTTTGTCACTTGTGCCTTTGTACCATCACATTTCCCYCTTCTTTTTCCTCCTTAGGGTCATAATCCCCCTGCTCTTCAAATTCTCGCCGCAATTTTTCCGCCTTTCTTTTTCTTTCTTTTTTTTCCCTTCTCCCTCAAGAATTTTGCCTCATCTACACGTTAAATATTATATGTTCAGAATTGTGCTCAATATCTTGATGTAAGTATTATTTTTTTAGCGTAATTTAAAACTTCAATTTATTACTGTCGTTATTTGTCCAACAAACTTTATGAGGTTGAGAGTTTGTCTTTTGTACTTGCTTRTTTATTAACTTTGGTTGTTAATCAACATATGATATAAGACCCCTTTTGTTTTCAAGTATGTCCTAGAAATTAAGGTTAAATTTTCGTTTATTTAGTATTATAGTTCATAACTTAAAGATTCTTTCAAGTTTCAATTTTTTAAACAAGATTGTGTRTAATGAATGTTGAGTGAGTCTTAAACACTTATAATCCATATCATATGTTGAGTCTACCRTGGTGCGTACGACGTTATATTCGTCAGATAAAGGTGATGTAGTRGTTTGGTGGTGGGCCAATGATTGTGGTGTTTGTGATAATGTGATGGTGTGGTTTAAAAGTATGGTGGTAGAATTGATTAAGTTAGTATTATACAAACAAGGGCATTATCGTAAGCTAAAAAAATACGCATATGCACAAGCAAAAATTGTATAAATGTAGGCGGGAATTTATTTTTTTTTTAAAAAAAAAACAAACTCCTCATCTTTCACCAACTCTCTAAAACGTCACAAAAACAATCGCTCAAATAAATACACCTCTACAGACACACTTGGATTCAAAACCCAATCGTAAAACTATCATTTCACCGGTATAAAATAGAATAAAATTGCTTTACGAATTCAAACTTCTTCACAAGGTTTTCGACACAACTTGAATGTGTTCCACACTTCCTCTCATGAAAATTTCGAGCTCACCGGCCTTTGAGTATTTCACATGTCCTTATTGGCACCCACGAATTTTGGTCATCGATGTTATTTTCTTCCAAGATTCAAAACATACTTGACTTTAAAGGCAACAATAATGACAATATAACCATTAAAAAAATCACTATATGATTAGCCGCTTTTTCAATCGAAACATACCGATGTGCTAATTGACTAATCATCCCGTATCACTCAATTCACTTACTGAAGAATTGAACCTATATACACTTCCTTTTAATTACAAACAAATATAACATCATTCTTGATTAGAGACCACATCATACTCGCAACTCTGAACTCTGATCTCATCCTTCCCCACTCTTGTCCACGAACTTCTCCATGCCTTGAACAAACTCACCCTACAAATCATGGCAATAAATACATCAAAGTATCTATCAAACTGTTAATAAAAATCACTCAAAAACGAAATAAAGGCAAATACTCCGTATATGAATTAAAAAAAATCTCTGTAGAAGTACTCTTGTTCCGGCCCACTAAGCACTGGGCCAGGCCCATTATCGATAATTACGAAAATGACATTAAACTGCCTCATTGACCAGTCAAACGAGGGTAGCTTCTAGAAGACTCTACCTAACTGAATTCCGTTAAAGATCCTTCTAGATTCTTCTACTTCGAAGTAAATTACCAAATTACCCTTATGTTGCCTATAAATAGGAGGTCAGCACCATAACTCAGGAGGACACATTCATTCATTCGGACACTTTACACAAAATAAGTAATTTCTCTCTCATACTCTCAGATTCTCTCTTTTCTCTCTCCTTCCTTTGCTGACTTAAGCATCGGAGGTGATCCCCAGGGAACCCCCCGGGCCCTCTGAGTGCATTTTCTCTCTCCTCAGGGAATTTGACGTACTCCTCCGGCGTGTTTTCCGACGTATTTGCCGGCGAACGATCAAGAACAGACATCAAGATTYTAATTCCCCTATTTTCTAGATCTAGGTTTTCGACTCCTGGAACAACTCTCATGATAAAGCTAACTTCTAMATGTGAGGAAGTGTTCAGCATCAAACTTCTCACTAGTATGATGGTTATAGTTAAATAAATGCTYAGCTTCTGGGATCTCAAGAATAGTCAGTTCACYGCTACCATTTAAGAATCTATGTATTCTCCTCTTCCTCTCTTTCTGGTTATATTGCAGCAAGTTACAACATTGTATATCCCACAAAGGCCACAATACAAACGCCAAATATCTTAACTTTCTTAGCTTTCCCATTTTTTACCTTCTTAGGTTTAATACATGTACTGCCTGTTTATATCACCACATATTGTAAAAAAACTAACAACTGCCTTCAGAGAGTGCTGAAGAATATATATGGAAAGTAAAGTCATTTTACTGTCATGTCATTATAATACCAGTAAATTTTCCAAAGATCCATCCAGTTGATTGTAGTAATAATTGCCACATGCCGTACCATCAGCAACTTTAACTCTATTTAGGCTCTTGATGTGGATTTATAAGCTAGTTGGTCACAAATCTAGAAAAAAGAAAACTTGACACGACAAAAAAAAATTACTTCAAACCCCGGACCTACCACAGAATTTAAAGGATCTTAACTCCCAAAGAGGACCCACCTCCTAAAAGGAATAAACCATCTAAGTAGTTAATCAAGCGAATTCCCGAACAAATCACAGAACTCACAAGGTTTTCCTTTGAATTAACAAATAAGGATATTAAAATTTATGAAAACGAAAACTGAATTTTATTGAAACAATTCGCACCTATTTATAATACAAAAAAAAAAAAAAATAAATAAATAAATAAACTGAAAATAAACTACCTAGGATAGATAGGATAGATATTAAATCATATCCATGGAACTACTTAAAATATCTAACAACTAATTAATTATATCCTAACAAACAAATAATATCCTAACAAACTGAAATATCCTACCAAACTGCAAATATCTTAACTAACTCTAACAAACTAGAAATAACCTAACAAACTGAAATATTCTAACAAATAAACTGAAAATATCTATATCTAACAAACAAACTAGAAACAAATATTAAGATGCCCAAACAATATATCTATATCTATCGATATAATCTGATTTTATCCGACAATGATAATAAAATAATGCTAATAATAATGATCTAAGTTGTATCCGGTTCAGCTATACATCACTCTAAATCAACTCTAGAATTTAATAAAATACAAATGCAGGATGTTTATTCTTTTCACAGTGGTACATGTAAGTTCTTGACCCATTTGTTACAAGGATTATACTTCATTCGTTTATTTTGAATGGAAAGTCAGCAACAAACCCAATTAGGAGAATTTCTTTGGAAAAAGAAAAAAAAAAAACTATTTGTGAGCTAGATATGGATAGAGAAAGAAAATTGGGCATATGATGAGGAGGGATAAATGAAGAAATGACTTGCAAAACAGGAAAGAAGCATTTACTACATTTAACTTCAAATATCCATTTTTGATGATTATTGCAACAAAAAAGAAATGTAGGAAGTATTTAGGGAAAATGTAAAGAAAAAAATAATAGTAAAATACATATTATAACAATATAAATGACATATGTTGTAATTTTGAATTAACACGAACATTTAGTAAAAAAAGAAGAAAAGAATGAGCATATTCAAAAGGTAGGGGTCACAGAGATGCGAGTGTTGAGATAGATGTGTAGGAAAACACTACAGAAAATAATAAAAAAAGAAGTTATTTGTAGAAAAATTGGTGTTGCGGATATTGCAAGCAAGTTAAGAGAAAACAGCTTGCATTGGTTTGGGCATGTAAGGCGAAGGCCCTAGGGGCACCGGTGCAAAGAGAGGAAGAGCGGATCAGGAAGATTTTAGACAAGGTAGAGGAAAACCGAAAAATGACTTGATGGGAAAGAGTTAGAAAGGATATGAAGCAAATGGATTTACAAGAGAATGAGACCATAGATCGTAAGGGGGTGGAGGAGGAAAATATTTTTAGATGACTTCCCACAATAATTACTTTTGGTGCATGTTAACCGCCCCACTTATAGAATTAAGGCTCTATTTGATTGATTGATTGATTAAGTAAAAATAAATACTAGTATAAAAAATTTCGGGAAAACAAAGGAACTCTTGGCATATAAATTTTCCTGTTCTAAAGTGTTACTGTAAATAAAGATAAAGAGCAGCAGCGTATCATTTAGTCTATTCTATAATGAAGCAAGTACAAAATCTAATTTAATTAACTTCTAATTTTATGACCTTATTTTCATCTCATCCCTTCTCACCTCCCAGATGAAATCCTTTAATCCATTCTGTTGGGTGTCTTTTCTTGATTACACTCTCCTTACATAGAAACCAAGACAGTATTTAATGGGTGAATATGCCAACAACGAAAGGCATATAGGTAACAAAAATAAGATGATTAAATAAATGACAATGACAGCTATAATTTTCAAATATTTTCATATATAAGTTGTTRGGTAACAAGCTCGAGGTTTTCTTTGGTGCAAGTGGCAACATTCACTCTACATTTCTGGATATCTCATGAACATATTTTATCCTATACAGGACTTTGACAAACTTCTTCAGAAAGACATACAAAGTAAAAAAAAAAACTGTGGCATGGCTGTAGCCTGTATGATGATAAGATTGTTCTTCGAATGATATGGTTTGGCTTATTGAAAGGGAGTTCTTAAAATTTAGGGTGCCAATCTCGATGGACCTAAATTAATGGAATTAACAACCAGCCCAAATAGCTCAAGCAGAAACAACACCAAAAATGCTAGAATTGACAAACATCAAAAACTCATAAGTTCTCATAAATATACGTAGTAGATAAGGACGTTGATATATGCATAAATGAATAAGTTGCACCTCTTTCATGCTAGTATGATATGTAAACTTACACTACGTGATKTAAAATGTGACAGATTATGAGAACAATGTACTGTCAAATCTGGGGGTGTTTGGTTCAAGCTTTTTTAATGGATTGAAATGGATGCCATTCTATAATGATGTGAAAGTTGTTAAGTTGGGGTCATTTTGGTATGGAATGTCATACCCATTGGTTTCTCATCCCCTTCAGTCTCATACCCAACACCTCCTTAAAGATTGAGATTCCGTGCCTCCCAAGTCATTATTGCTATCAAAATCCATACCTTTGAATGAACCAAGCAACTTTTAAAAAACAATAGATTATAAATCCATATCCTTGGGGTTGCTATCCCCATACCATTCCATCCAACCTTTTGAACCAAACCACAAAATTCATTTGTATTCCAGTGGCTTAGATCTCATCATAACAATTGACACAAGCAAGCAGATTGACTATGACAAGTTCCAACAGCCAAAAAGAAAAATATAGCAAATGAGTTAATTGATAACAAACCAGCAAGTCAGTAGTTGTATTATATCTCAAGCTATTACATGCTACAGCTAATATTACACTGTGCCGCTCAAGACAAGAAAATACAACTGAAGTTACATTATTACTATTTACAGGATAAGTGTCACAAGTCTATGAGCTAAAATATGTATGTGGAAGGTAAATGGGTATTTTTAGGGGAGAGAAATCAAATTTCTAACGCATATTTAGCCAGAAGTTAACCCAAAAATAAGTTTCTCCATTTAGCTACAAGTGAAGGGGGGAGCAATGGTGTCCCCCCTCTTCAAATACTATATTACCCTCTTACAAACCAAAAAAAAAAAAAAATCAGAATCAAAAAAATTCCTAAAAAAATCCAATTTATTCTAATCAATGCACAACTATTTAGTTAATAAGACAATTAAATATATCAATTAATCATAAATTGAAAATAATTAACAATGCACTTAACCCCGCAATGCTTGCAGTGCCTTTGTTCTTCCTCTTTTTGTTCTTGATAATTGCCAAAAATGGTCTCTATTAGGGCTTATTTTCTCTCCTATTTTGGTCTTTTTGTGTGTTTTCGACCTTGTTTTACTAGCTTTTTGGCTAAATTCACTTTGTATAGTTTTGTGAAGTTTTTAGTGTTTTTGGTAGTTTTTATAGGTTTTTTGGTTAGTTCTCTTCTTATTTCCTTTCTATGCCTCTAAATGCAAAGTTTTGAGTCGTATTTCAAGATGCCATGGTTCAAGATGTTAGGYGCATATCTTTCTGCACATTTTGAGTTTGCACATGAAACTTGTTGCATTGGTAAGTAGACTTCGAGAGCTTTCCAATAGTATGTTTTAGCTGCAATCCGAGCTCTGAGGCGAAAGTTATGGCCGGTAAAACTTGGAGCATGAGGAGCATTGACCAAGGATCAAAGAGCCAAACAAGGAGGTATGCTGAGCCTCTAGAGCGGAGCCCATTCGGAGGAATTATCCCCTTAGCCAAAATTCCAGATTTTGAGCTCCCCCTTGGCCATATTTCCAGAATTTCAGAGCACAATGTCGAGAGGTCAGAAAATCCCAGATGTCGTGCCGAGCGTACCCAGAGCATTTTTTACCTCTGAGTTTGACTTCTGCAGTTTAACTTGGATGGCACCTTTGTAATTTTAGGGAACTTCGCAATGACATTCTTGTAATTTTTGGAAAGCTTTGTAATAGGTGGTATAAATAGAATTTTGGAAGAGAGAGAAACAAGTAGTTAGCTAGATTTCATTTTGCAATTAAAATTTCAGAAATTTTCTTTCTTTTCTTTTATGTCCTTCGTTAGAGTAGCTTAAGAGAGAGAAAAACCTCCATAGCTATAGCTTGAAGATAGTGTAATTCATTCTTTTCTTCATCGTTTTGGGTAAATCTCATATGCATTTGATTCTCTTCACAAGATTCTAGCATTCAATTTTCATTTTTGTTAATGTTTTGAGTAGATTTCAAGCAATTTAGGTTTTGCAACTTTTAGTGGGTTTTCTTTTATGCTGTGATTTTTGCTTAAATTGTTGGTAGATTGTGTTCTTGGTAGTTTGCAYTTGTTTTGCAATAGTTATTTATTGACTTTGTTGTTTCGCAATAGTTTTTTATTGACTTTGTTGCATTCCTTTAATACCCTAATCTTGAGTTTTGCAAGTTTGATTTCATGGCTTTAATGTTGTTTTCATGCTCAATTGTTGTTGTTCGCTTCTGCTTTATATTGATTTGTGAGTGATTTCCTTGCTTAGGTAGCCCATGATTTATTTCTCCATTGTTATGTTTTCTTCAGCCTTCTAATTCTTGGAATTGGCCACCCATGGTTAGCTCGTGAAGGAATGTTCATGTCAACTCCACCAAGGGATTGGGGAGGTAATTTGAACAGCTAACCTAACATGTTTTGACATGGACTAGTGAGCGTTAGGACGGGATTSCAATCCAAACTACTCCCTCCATAACATAAAACCTTCAATACTTTCACTTTCTATATTTGGGTGTAACAAAAAACTTGCAACAATTGTACAACTTTCCTAAATTGGTAAATTATTAATGGCAAAATTACCATATTTTTTGGACTACTTTTACTAATTGTTTTTTTTTATCTTGTCATATTATTTCCCTCCTTTTATTTTTGGGACCACTTCACTAAATCGCTACCTAACCTACTATTAGCTTATTTTACATTGAAATGAGTGCTAATAGAATTGTTGCATTTATTCCGTTACATAGGGAGTAGTTTGTGAATGATTGAATGACTTGAGAGATGATTTCAATTGAACTCCTAGGTTAGGGTTGCAATAACATTTTCATTTGGATTGAGCTACTCTTTGACTGGCATTGGTTGTGTATTATTAGGGGACTTAGTGATCCTAAGTGCTTAGTATATTTGATTTTCAAAAGTTTTAGTCCAAATTCCTAGTAGCTTTTAGTTCAAAATTCCAATTTCAAAGTTAGTTTTCAACCCGAACCATAGAATCAACTTCTCAATTGATCAAGTTTCCTTGTTGTTTGACCTCGTACTTGACACTATACTAGTGTTTAGTATTGAGCTTTATAAATTGTTTTTGTATTAAGGCTCACCTTTGGGGTCAAATTGGCGTCGTTGTCGCGGAAGTTTGGTAACGTTTGAGATTTTTGTGAATTTGGTTTGGATTATATTGTTTTTCAATAAAACTCAAAAAAAGAAATCCAAAAGGCGTTGTGATTCACTTGAAGTACCCTTTTGTTACTTTTGAGTGTCTTGTCATACATGCAAAGTTTGGATCTTCCTACTCTTGAATTTGATCCCGAGATTGAAAAGACTTTAAGGAGCTTAAGAAAGGCAAGAAAAGAGGGMACAAGAGTAAGGGAGGAAATTGAAAGAGAAAGTTAGATTGAGTAATCAAGTGAGAGTGATCACAAGAGTGATCACAAGGAGGATTTGGAAAGAGAAGATGAAGGTAAAATCATGGCTAGTGCTTTGAAAGATCTAGGGACTCCAGTAGCCTACTCAACTTCTAAGGCTATCCGCTTGCCAACCACTGAACACACATTTGAGATTAGACCAAATCTCATACAGAGTCAAGACCTTTTCATTGACTTAAGAACTGTAACCCCCACAAACATCTAAAGGACTTCGAGAAATATTGCGATACCATAAAGGTGAATGGGGTCACTCTAAAGTATTTGTGTCTTAAGTTGTTCGAATTCTCACTAGCGAAAGCCCTAGATTGGCTTGAGAAAAAGGTCAAGCCCAACTCTTTGACCACTTGGGAAGAGACCACTGGTGCCTTTTTACACAAGTTCTACCCTCATAGGAAGACCGTCGAGATCCGTGCCAAAATCCCAGGATTCACACAAGGGTGAAAGAGACACTATATGAAGCTTGGGAGAGATTCAAAGAATATCAAAGGGAATGCCCTCACCATGAGATACCAAAGTGGTTGCACTTTCAAACATTCTACATGGGCCTTAATAACTCATCCAAGACTAGTTTGGATGCCGGAGCGGGTGGTCCCATCATGAACAAGAGTGAGGATGGGATTGAGTCTATAATCAAAGATGTGGTTGATAATTGTGGCACTTGGAAAGAGAATGRGAGAGCAAATCCTAGGCAAGCAAGGGGGGTTAATGCACTTCAAAGTAGAGAGGTGGTGCCCTTTGTAAATGTATGCGAAACCAAATCAATCATTCCCTTTATCCCTTCCATTCCCCACCTCCCCCAAGCTAATCACCATTCCCCTATTTCCCTCTTATACAGATCATAAAGGTCAATTGTAAATTTTTGAAGATGTCCATTCCCACCCCTAACCACAAAAGAGAATTAAGGGAAGATGGATTTAAGCTGAATGAAAGCAAATTACCTCTCTGTTTCAATGGTTCTCTTAGCAAGCATCAGTGTAAGGAAAACTGGAACACATGCAGCAAATAAATGCTTCAGAGTGTGTCCACTGACGATGTGATGAGTCAGCTCATAAATAGGCTTATCTTCTGCTTCTTCTATCTTTGCAATCAGATAAAAAGCTGCAGAAAGAGAAATTAGAGCACGAGTAATCAAGAGAATGGAACTTGGCATTTCCTAATAGTATTGTACTTAACATACAAACCTGCTGCCCATAGCCAGTATGTGGAATGTGTGTACATGGGAGGCAACAATATAGCCATCAAGGGCAAGGCTATCAACGGTACAAATTGCACAACCGCATATGGGCGGAGATCGTCAAAAAACCTGTATCAATGTGTGTGATGTATGATTAAAATGCTATAATCAGGCCAATTCTGAAAGAAAATATAAACTAACGACGTCTGTATTCATTATGATGACAAAGCAATGATACATTAGCTAATTCTGTTCATGCAATTATCTAAAACAGAGGACCAACCTACTCATTGCCACCCTCATATTTCTTATGACCGAAAAAATTGGAAAAGGATAGTAAGCCCTGCTGATTCAATGACACTTATATAACCATTTCATCACAAAGATGTATGCAAAGTTGCAAACAGAAATGGGTTAACATCAAACACAAAACACCTATGTGTTCAGAAGGTATAGGAATAGATTATCCAATGATACACTACTTTTTTTCATATGTTCCTTTCACAGACCATTCATATCGATACGATGAATATATTAGCACGAAAAGTGAATTAACTATGTTTTATCGAATGGAATGATAGGCTGCTGAAACTCAAGCATCAAACATTACGTAAATTTGCAAGACACAATACACCATGCACTATTAAGTTSATATTTACTCACTATTTTCTGATATCTGAAACAAGTACATGACCAGAAAGAAGCAATTTGGTATATTGACTTGATTATATACTGGAATGGGTCAACAAAAGTAAGGGCTTGCGGTGAGTCGACAAAGGATTTTCTTGCACTGATTACATCCAGAATCAGAAATAAGCCTATTTCTTTTTACAAATGTTTTGGATGTAGTAAAATGATCGAATCAACAAAAGATACAATGGTGCATGTTGTTTGTTGATGATATCATTCAAGAAGATAAAACTGGGGCAAATGTAGTACTCCCTCCGTTACTATTTACTTGCAACAATTGAACTTGGGAGTATTTCTAGGCAAAAGTTGCTAAGTGTAGATAAGGGTGAAAGATTAAGAAGAGTAAGAGAGAAAAATAGTKGAAAAGGAATAAAGTAATGAAAAAGGTGGGAAAAGAAACAAAGTTATGAAAAAGTTTGAAAGATTAGGAAAAGTAAGGGTGCAACTACCAAAAATGGAAAGACGGAAAAATGTTGCAAGTAATATGTAACACCCATTTTTAGTTAATGGTGCAAATAAAATGTAACGAAGGGACTAAGGGAGTATTTCTTTCAAGATAAACAGCTTTTAGGTACCTAAAGATTAAGATTGTGATGTTAGTTCTAGTTAGGTTTCTTTTCGAGGATTAAATTTTCTTTTTCCTAGTTTCCTACACCACATAGCCACGGGATATCGTTGCCTATAATGAAATAAATGTATAAATTAATAAACCTCAATTTTGCAACCTGGCTGAAAAAAAAGACCCATGAACAATACAATCAATAACTAGAAAATAACAGAAAGAAACTGCAGATCTCACCGCCAATACATGATGCTAATGATGCCTGCTAGAAGTAGAGGTAAAATAGATACAGTCCCCTTGTGCTCATCAATTCTCTCAATGATAAAAATCGCAACAAGTGAAGTGAATGCAATAGTCATCTGAATGGAAACATGTAAAAAAATTAATTAGTTGAGAAATTTTCTGCGCAACAAGACAGCAATTTTCGTCTAGATAATAATATACAAATTCACAACACTCTGAAACTCATGTACTTTGCTGAGGGAAGAACAACACTATTTTCTCAACAAAAGCAATAAGCCCACTCACATAATTAAAAGCATACTAGATTAAAGACAACAAAGCTCACCGGTAAGCGATCCCATACAAGACGAGCATCATTTGGTTGGAGATGATAATAGGAAGATCCGAATGCAACAGCTGCAACACCAATATAGAATAAGGTCCAACCCCAAACTTCACCCTGCAGCCTTTTGAAATAAAGCATTTCATTCATATGCTAACATGCATTTCTGAAAATAACAAAAAATTTCAAGGAAGTATGTACCAAAATCCAGTACCTCAGCTGAAAATAATTTTTGTAGTGACAAAGCACAAGTCCTGCAAGCCCAATAACAAAGAAAGGAATGTTCGAAATGACATTGAGCATATTAGGGATTCCTGAAATCAACCAGAAATAGATAAGTTCCATTATAATAGTCTAATTAAAGCCTAGAACCTAAAATCTAATATTTAATCGAAAATAGGAATGAGAAAGAGAAGAGCGTACCCAAAAATTGGCGTTGATCAGCAAAGTTGTGGTATTCTTGAGATTGAGGAATAGCAGGAGTGACGATCATCAGAACCACGAACATTAAAATTCCTATAATCCATAGGTAGATTGTTCGCTTATCCATCTCAAACTCAATTGGAAATTAAATTCAAATGACCCTCAATTCTACAAGTGAGTCATTACCACTATATCTTTCTTACACTATCTTTTGACTTTTTCAGCTCTTCATTTTACAATTGAGTCTTTTTTTTTTTGGATTTTTCTCCATAAAGCCCTAATGTTTCCCTTTTTAATATGGAAATTTTGATTCTAACAAATTTAATATTGGGAAATTTAAAGTCATGTCCCTAAATTTTTGGAATTTTTAAGTTGTATTCTTGCTTTTTTTAAAGTTCTAAGTCATGGGCTTAACTTGCTAATTCTTAATCGAGTATACCCCTCCCCTATTCCCTTTGTTAACTATTGTTAAAATTTTGTTAACTTATAAATAAAAATAACCAATAAATAAATAAAATAATCACTACCACCCTAAATTCCCCCACAACCACCACTTCTACAAAACCACCACCATAATAACCACCACAACCACCTTCAAACTCCACCTCCCTCACTCRCGTTAATTTTCAGTCGCACCCTTGACAGCCCCACTCTCGCAACCTCTCACAGCCTACCCTCGCCCTCTTTTGTCCTTATTTCTCTCTCCTCTTCTCCTTTGACCAACACCCTAACCATCTCCTCCTTCAATTCACCTTCTGCTCCTTGCATTGCCAACACCACCTTGCCTAACAACCACCGAAACCACCTCAATTAGGTTTTGAATTTGAAGTTTTATAAACCCTAGATTTGCCACAAATTATGAAATTGCCTAAAAGTTCGAATTGGTGGT
Source organism: Bassia scoparia (assembly GCA_008642245.1). NCBI lineage: Eukaryota > Viridiplantae > Streptophyta > Magnoliopsida > Caryophyllales > Amaranthaceae > Bassia > Bassia scoparia. The sequence goes on from SNQN01001000.1 coordinate 78,281, forward strand.
GAACTAGATGGTGATAGGGTTGCGTGGGTGGTCGTGCAGCTATGTGGGGTTCGGTGAGCTGCGTGGGTGGTTGTGGGGTTGCGTGGGGTTCAGTTTGCAAGTGGTTTTTGCAATGGTCGAGGCTCGTCTCATTGGTGAGGGTTTCGAATTGGTGATGAATTGGGTGGTGATGAGGTTGTGTCGGTGGTGGTGGGACTATGTAGGGBTCGGCGGGCTGCATGGGTGTGGGGTTCAGTTCACAAGTGAGTTTTTTAGGTGGTGATGGAGGAGGGAAGAGAGGTTTTTTTGGTTTTTTATAATTAATTTATTTAAAGTTAACAGAATTGTTAACGGAAGGATTTAGAAAGGGTGTAGTTGATTAAATGAAAGCACTTTAGGGGTATGGCTTAGAACTTTTAAAATGCATGGGCACAGCTTGGAAACTCCAAAAATTGAGGGGCATGGCTTAAAATTTCCCATCAATATTTTATAAAGTGTCTTAATTATTCATTATCTCATACAAGTCTCAATTTTAACACCTCTTGATAATCTATTATTACTATATACTAAAACAAAAACCAAGAGTGATACGTGTCACATCCTGGTTAAAAAATTTCTCGCTCTTTCTTTACAACCCTAAATATTAGTAKAATACTCGTGCAATGCACAGATGATAAAGTTGGATACTCCGTACAGTATTAAATATGTTTAGAATCATCGAATCAATAAAGGTAGCTAATTAATTGTTAGTTTTTTTACAAAACAAATATTTTGTACTAAATATTACAAGTACTCCCTCCGTTCCGATTTGTTTTTACGTTTCCTTTTTTTGGTGCGTTCCCTTTTATTCTTTACATTTGTTTGATTTCCTTTTTTATGCATTACTTTTTTACTCATTAATGTTACTTTTACCCCTAAAATGTCTTATATTACCCCTTATTTATTTCCTCATTATTTTCGATCTTCCACCATCTTTTTTTTAATAGTAAATTGAACCATATTTATTATTTTTCTTTCATCATATTAAATAAAAGTTCACCGCTATCTAAATTACTCCCCAAAATTCACTTTTAACACACATTTATTAATTTTTCCCATTATACTTAATAAAAAAATATAAGAACTCTCTTTTTCAAGTAAGAATCTTATTAAATTAACCAATTTATATTAATTAAAGATTCATTTTTCTTAATTCTCTCCTCAATTCTAAACACGATATACAAAAGGGAACGGACAGAGTATAATAAACCCGGTTCAATGAATACTTGTATTCACTATTGTTTATTTTATGTTTGACCAAAGTTTGACTCAATTATCCGTAGTCGTAGGCCTGTTGTTGTATTTAGCGTGCAATATTATGTAAGATGATACAATATCAATTACTCCGTAAGAAAGATGACACATCAGAGAAAATGCAAATAAACTATTTAAGTATTTATAAATGAAAGGACAGTGAAAATATTAAGAAAAATAAAGGAAATCACAAAAACCTAATTTTGAAATAGTATTATAAATTATTAATAAAAAAAGTATATACATAGTCTTTAATTATGAATTGTCATATTGTAGTTATGTAACTATTAGCTTAATTTTTATATTCGTTACAAAAAAGTATCGTAATATAATGTTATAGATAGATATTTATGTCAATTTTTATGTGTGAATTATTATTACAAGAATACTTATATAAAATCTCATAGTAATATTCATGTTTTTAAGAGATAATATTATGATATTAAATGTGAGTATTGTGATGTGCCAAATTAAAAGGATACGACACGTGTTGCRATCCTAGAAAACAAGAGAAAAAGAGAATAGAAAGAAAAACAAACAAGGAACCAATCCTCATACGACACTTGGCATCACTTAAGTGAGCCAAGTAAGGACACAAATCACAATTAATACCCCTTGATGGGATGATTTGACGAGACATCTTACATCTCACACTTTATTCGAAGCAACATTGATTGCAAAAATATTACTCTCTTCTCTCTCCAATCATTTGGTTCGAATCCCGAGGTGAAACGGGCGACAATTCCTATAGGCGACGTAGCTAACAAACCATTCTTTATTACCTTGCCTATTTATTTATTTACTTGCTTACTATTAACCCCCTTGTTTGCGAACTGACATGAGCGTCGGAGGGGAGATAACCTTGGCAAGGTTATTCTCCTTTATTGCAGGTCAACGGAGGAACAGGAGGAAGCTCATCCAGGTCTTTGGTCTAAGTAGCATCACGAGAAAGCCTCCATCAACCCACAAAAATTCAAATTTACTATCCTGTTGTAACACTTGCAACAACAATTGGCGTCGTCTATGGGGGAGGCGATTCAAGATGACTGAGACTTCTAAGCAGGATGAGTCTAGGGTCCCAGGCAAGACAATCAAGGCGAAAGGTTTGGCTAAGCCTAGTGAACCCAAGATAGTGAGTTAGACTTCAGAGGCTCCTAAGCCATCCGACATTTCCATAATTCAAGAACCATCTACTATACGACCCAGCCTTAAGGCTAAGATGGGCGTTATTTTCTGACAAACCAATAACATCCTCCACCCAAGTTGAGGTGGATGATGACAATGAAGAAGGATTATACCTTGATGAAGGTGAAAATGACCTAGAACTTAAGTATGTATCCCAGGAACAGCTCGAGAGGAACTTTGTGAGTAAGAGAACTCTTAAGGAAGAAATTCAAAAACACATGCAAGAGATGAATGAGAAGCTTCAATGTCTAGTTGACGAGAATAGAACTCCGAGGGCCCGTGAAGAAGCTTGAAAGAAGATAGCAAAAGATCTGGAGTTAGCCCCAACTCTAAAGGCTCTAAAACTTAAGACCATGGCTATCCGAGATGTGGGAAATGAGGATAGGCCTAGTGATGGCAACGGATCGGATCCTACTAGATCCAGATCCAGATCCGTTTTTGAGAGGAGGATCCAGATCCGATCCGTATCCGTCGGATATTTTTTCTTAGGATCCATATCCATATCCGACGGATCTTACGGATACAAATCTTAAACGGATCCAAAACGGATCCATATCATATATAATTTCCAGCCCATTTACAAAAAATAAATGTCAAATTTTCACTTCTCTAATCACACCCAAGTGACCCAACACAAGGAACTAACACCAAATTCAAATTAAGAATTCATACAATCAAATACAATTATACAAATCACTGCACACAATCAACTCAAAGAGATAGAAATAATACTAATAATCATTAAAACAGAAAATAAATAATAATACTAATACAGTAATAATAATAATAATAATAATAATAATAACAATAACAATGACAATTACAATTACAAGAAAGAAAACGAAATTAGAGAAAAAGAAAAAAAATTGAAACTGACTCAAGACAACCCTACGTGCCTGCTGCCTGCAGCTGAGTTACTATGTCGCAAGCCGCCGCCGCTGCAGACTGCTGGACAAGCCGCCGCTGCTGCAGACTGCTGGAGAAGTCGCCGCCGTTGCAGACTGTTGGAGAAGCAGCCGCCGTCGCTACAGATTGCTAGAGAAGCCGCAAGCTGGACTGGGCTTGATCGGAGGCCGTCACCTAACCGGAGCTCCGCGAGTTAGAGCTGCGAGGGAGAGTAAGGGAGTTGGAACTTAGGGTTTTGTTTGAATGTTTTTGAAATGTGTTGAGAATTGAGAATTTGAGATGTAAATGTTGTGTTTTGACTTTTGTTTTGGTAGTGTAAATCAGTAAATGTCAATAAAGACTAAAGAATTAAAGATGTTTGTTAAAAATATATGATATATTTATATATTAAAAACAAAAATATATGTATTATTTAAAAAAACGGGTAAAAAGATCCGGATCTGGATCCTGTTATTAGACCCGGATCCGTATCYGTTTTTCTGGACAGGATCCGTATCCGRSYCGGATACGTCGGGTCCAAAAATTTAGGATCCATATCCGGAAAAACGGATACGGATCCGCGAATTCGGGGCGGGTCCAGGATCCGTTGCCAACTCTAGATAGGCCTAGTTCACGGGCCACAAATGGAGCCAAGTACACCAAACATGTTCCAGTAAAACAAGCGAAGTCAAGAGGAAAGACTTATCAGACCACTCCTATTCCTTCTCACCGCACCCGTGCCCAGGATGATGAGGGGGAATCTTCAAGGAGGAGTCCCATTGAAACAGACATGAGATACTACCTAGATGCGAAAAAGGCACAAGCTGGCAAGCTCGATGCCAGAATGATATTGGAAGCAAAAAGAAAGAAACAACAACAACTACAAGCTTTGGAAGATAGAACACATTCTAATACTTGCTCGACTCTTGTGTGTACATATCTTGCTTGCTCATTGCAGATCCTCAAGGGATCCCATCAGCCTTCTATAAGGGCAGAGGATCCTCAAGAACACTATGTGTCTCATCATACCCACCATCATAGTAGAGGAATATCTGTAAGAACTCTCTATGATAACATCCGTATCCACCAAGGTGGAGGACACGACCATGYTGATGTTCACAAAGACGAGGTGGTATAACAAGTACTTTTGTTGCGCCAAATGTAGAACCTCGCACTAGACCCACCCACACCATTCTCTTTTGCTATTATGTTGGCTCCACGGATGTCAAAGGTCAAGTTGCCAAGCATGGACCKATACGATGGCAGGACTGATCCTAATGATCACCTTGCTATGTATAAGCATTTAATGCTCACCACTCAAGAAGATGATGCTACACAGTGTCGATATTTTCCTGCTACGTTGAAATGGTTTAGTAGGTTGCCTCCAGGGTCAATCAACAATTTACAGAACTATGCATTCTATTTACTCACCATTTCATGGCCAACAAGCAAGAAAGAAAGAGTAGCATGCATCTAGCAAAGATGAAGTAACGGGATAATGAAAGTTTGAGAAGCTATGTAAAGAGATTCAACAATGAGATACTGCAAATCAGTGGTCTGTCAGATGACCTACTCTTGGACGCCTTCTACCGAGGACTCCATGATGATAGCGACTTCATGTTCTACTTGCTTTGCAAAGTATGCAACATGCATGCTGAAGAAATATGTCATGGAACCAAAGGCAAGGAAAAGCAAGGGGCATCCCAAGGCCTTGAGAGAGGCAGAAAGCGACATGCATGCTGAAGAAATATGTCATGGAACCAAAGGCAAGGAAAAGCAAGGGGCATCCCAACGTTCCTAAGGACAGCCTAGCCAAGGCTGTTAGAGGGATCGGAAGGAAAATGATCACAAGAGAACAGGTGMTTGGAGTATAAGCGAAGAGAAGAAGGGGTCTTAGGACCGAAAGAAAAGAAGAACTTGGGAGGAAGAAGGTCCCAAAATAACCTAGTCCAAAGACTTGTGGCAGGTCTACCATGAGGTGAAGAAGAATAACCCCATTGATGACCCCTTGCCTATTAGGTCTCTAAGAGAGAACCGGGATAAAAGCAAGTATTGCAAGTTCCGTAGAGATATTGGCCATGTTACATAAAATTGCTTATTAGGCTTTGGATGCTCTTTACCACAAAGGTAAGATTGCCAAGCATCTAGTCAAGAGTGTCGAAGAAATTTCGAAAGTAAAACTGAGTAGTCCACATAGTGGAGGCTCAAATGGTACAAGTGTGGTACATGTTATAATAGGAGGTTTCGCGGCTGGCGAACCTACCTTGAAGGGCCACAAGGAATACTTGCGTAGCCTACGCCAGACCACCAAGATAGAAAATGATGAGGAAGATGCATTCCCATAAATCATGATAACCCGAAAATGAGAGGGGTCCTTTCTGCACTCCACACGATGATCCATTAGTCATTGAGTTGAAGGTGGCACACCTTAGGGTTCGCCGGATACTCATCGACACGGGTAGCTTTTCCAATATCATAAGCTTTGAATGTTTGAACAAATTGAAGTATGGTGACAACGAATTGGTTAAGGTTCATAATTCGATCATTGGCTTCGGAGAGGGAGTGATCCACCTTGTAAGAACCATTAACTTGCCCGTTCGAAAGGGAAGAGGCAATGATTGCAAACACATGATTGTTAAATTCTTAGCGGTCAAGAATCTGAGTGCTTACAACATCATCCTAGGGAGGCTTACCCTGAACAAGGCCAAGGCAGTCATTGTTACCCATATGATGTTGATGAAGTTTGTATGCGACAATGGAAAGGTTGGAACGGTCTATGGAGACCAAGAAATGGCACGTGAATGCTACCTAACCACGGTGAAACCCCTTGTGGAACCCAAGGGCAAAGAAAAGATGGAGGAGTTGGAAGACCTACCGGTCACAAAAAAGAGAAAATCAAGGGAAGTCCTAATGGTGCACGGAGCACACCAAGAAGCTATGGCCATCCATGGCTTGTTCCAGGCTGCCTTTAAGCCTACTCCGGGCACGGAGAAATTAGAAAGTTTTGAGTTGGGCGAAGAAAATTCAGAAAGATGTGTCCTAGTGGGTCAGAGTGTTGATACCCTAGTGGGTAAGGAACCCTGGTATAACACCTGAAATTGCTCAACATGCTCTCAATGTAGATCAAGAAAGGAAGCCAATTGCTCAAAAGAAGAGAAATCTAGGGCAAATAAGAASTAAAGCTGTAGATGAAGAAGTACAGAAGCTACTTGATGCAGGTTTCATCAGGCCATGTTAATACCCCGAGTGGGTGACAAATGTTATGCTTGTTACCAAGTCCAATGGAACTTCGAGAATGTGTGATGATTACACAGATGTAAACAAGGCTTGCCCGAAAGATCCATTCCCATTGCCTAAGATCGATGAGCTGGTCGATGCCACAACAGGACACGAAATCATGAGCTTCGTGGATGCCTATTCGGATTTCCACCAAATCCCTTTGAAGAAGGAGGGCCAAGACAAAACGACTTTTGTTATTGATAATGGGTTATATTGCTACAAGGTGATGCCGTTTGGTCTATGAAATGCACCTGCTACTTCCAGAGATGTGTAAACACTATCTTTGCTAGGCAATTGAGAAGGAACATTGAAGCGTATATTGACGATATGATTATCAAGAGTAAGAAGATGGATGATCACTCTAAAGATTTGAGGGAAACTTTTGATACCTTTCGTCATTATCAAATGACGTTGAATCCTAAGAAATACACCTTCGGGGMAACTTCAAGGAAGTTCTTGGGCTACTTAGTAGACCAAAGAGGGATAGAAGCAAATCCCGACAAGGTACAAGCAGTCTTGGACATGAAGTCCCCTACTAGTGTGAAAGAAGTACAATGACTCACCAGTTGTCTAGCTACTTTGSGTCGATTTTTGTCCAAGTTTGGAGATYGATGTCAATATTTCTTTAGAGTTGTGAAAAAGATTACGAAGTTTGAATGGACTGCCGAAGCTGAAACGACATTTGTGAAGTTGAAGGAACACCTCCATTCCTTGCCCAAACTTGTTAGCCGCAAGATGGAGAAACTTTGTACATGTACATAGTTGTCTCAGAGCACGCCTTGTCCGTTGTGCTAGTGGATGAAAGAGAAGGGGCACAATTGCCCGTCTACTTTGTGAGTCATGTTCTCCAGAATAYTGAGTTGTGCTATTTAGTCACTGCGAAGTTTGGGTTAGCCTTACTAATAGCCCATAGAAAGGTCAAGCCCTACTTCATTGGGAGAAAGATTGTTGCCTACACCGACCAGCCTCTCAAGCAACCATTCTCAAAGCTTGAGGCATTGGGAAGGATGTTGAGATAGGCACTCGAGCTCAATGCCTATGATGTCTCCTTTGAGCCTAGGAATACTATCAAGGGGCAAGCCTTCGCCGACTTCATTGTTGATCTCACCAAGTCGRTTCCTCTRGAGAAGACATCCGATGTCTGGACCCTCTATGTAGACGTTTCGTCCACTCAAGGAGGGTGTGGGGCAGACATCTTATTCAGATCWCCTAAAGGAGACACTTCAGAGTATGCCATGAAATTCAAATTTCAAACACCATACAATGAGGCAGAATATGAGGCACTRATCGTGGGCATTCGTATGTGCAAGGTAGCGGGGGCAAGGAAAATTGAAACCATGTTTGATTCCCAACTCATTGTGAGTCAAGTCAATGGTGAGTATGAAGCTTGCGATGAAAATATGATGAAGTATTTGAAGATGGTCAAGAAAGAGGTTGAAGGCTTAGAAAATTTTCTTCTAATGCAAGCGCCCCATTCCGAGAACAACCAGGCTGATGCCTTAGCTCTGCTACAGGTAATTCTCCTAGATTCGTCTTTTGGGAATTGAAGTCAAAGACAAGAGAAGTATTGATGACCTAGAAGATATAAACTTCATTGATAGGGGCAGCTCTTGGATGGATGAGATAATGAAGTACAAGATTGAAGGGAAGTTACCAAACGATCCAAAGAAGGTGAAGCATGCGAAGATAAGAGATTCTTGGTTCGTGCTATGGAAGGATCAACTTTACAAAAAATCTTTTTCTCATCCACTTCTGAAGTGTGTGACCCTCGAGAAGGGTATGAAAATTTTGCGAGACATTCATGAAGGCTTTTGTGGCTCACATATTGGGGGAAGAGCATTGGCTGAGAAAGCATTGAGAACTGGCTACTATTAGCCGAGTTTGAGAAATGATGCCTTGTAGTTAGTCAAGAAGTGTAGAAAATGTCAAATTCATGGTGATATCCATAAAAGGCCAGCAGTGGATTTGTCTATCATCCTTTTACTTATTCCATTCGCCAAGTGGGGTATAGACATCCTGGGTCCATTTACTCAAGCTCGAGGGCAAAATAAGTATGTATTGGTAGCTGTCAATTACTTTACGAAGTGGKTCGAAGTTGAACCGATGAAAGGCATCAAGGCCTCCCATGTTCAAGGGTTTATTTGGAAAAACATAATCACTCAATTTGAAGTCCCCCAATCGATTGTGTTTGATAATAGTCCGTAGTTTGATACGTACATGTAGGACGTGGGCCGCGCCCTCGCGTATAGCGGGCGCGCGGCTTGGTACTACATCGAGGTGCTTTGCGTGGGCTTGAGACGGAGCCGCCGTGAGTGCGTTGGGGTAGTGTTGTCGAGTAAGGGGAGCGCCAGCCTGGTGCCTATAAGGTTATTCACGGACGCCCGAAACGTTGTGCCAATTAATGGCCCCACGTTCTGATCCAGTACGCAGTTCGTGGTGGGGACATGGTACGAATCAGATCTGTAACCAATTCGCCCGATGTAGCGGCTCTACTCGGTTCCCTATGTAATTCAATTCATCACGAATTGAATGCACATAATTACGTTTTTTAGCACCTTAGAAGCGTATAAACCTAAAATTACTATGAAGTGTGTTTCTATTATGCACAAGAGACTACCTATCTAGAATTGTGACAAGTTGCATTAATCAAGTAAACGGTGCCTAAAACAGTTGTCATAGTAATCTGATTTTAAGTGATACATAATTTCCGGTCTTTGTTTAGCAAAATATATACAAATTAGCAACAATGAAATATGAAGTATAGAACCTCAAATAATATGTACAAACAATCTTACCTAAATCTGCAAACAAACAAAGGTTAGTTTGTAAACGAAACGAAACGAAACGAATCGTCCTTGAATCGCATATTAAGACAAATAAAACAAATGTAGTTCATGATGAAAAACGAGCGCAATGAATCTTTCGCCTTGAATCCGTATAAGAATAAGAAATCGTTGTATTGACAAGTGATAAATAATGAAAATGAATGAAAAGAATGAAACCAAAAATGAAAACATTGAAAAATGAAAATTGTGAACATCTAACATATTTACATGAAACGATTAAAGAGGGTTTCTACTGTTGTATTAATTAGATAAACTCGTAATAGTTATATTAGATTGAAAAGGAGTATGTTTAGTGGCGAGTAATCTCAGAAATAAACTTGTATTGCTTGTTTGAATCGAAAGAGAATCGATGCTTTGAATTCAAAAAGAATGTGTTTAGAGTGTTTGAGAGAGAGAGAGAGAGTAGACGTATGTTTCAGGATTGTGTGTCCGGACTGAGCAAGGTAGCATGTATTTATAGGCACAGGGAAAAAACGAGGATGGAGAACCCTTGCGTATATACGCAGTAGGGCTGCGTATATAGCAGGCCTCTGCGATTATATACGCTGCTATTGCGTATATATTTTTCCAAACTCGAAATATTTTGATTCCGCGTTTTATTCGTGATTTCCTTGATTCGACGCACCTAGACACCTGTCTCCAAGCAGGAGTTTCTAGAGTGTTCTAGAAGGTTCACGTATTCGGAGTATTTTTTTGCGTATTTGTATTTTATTTTTTTTTGGTTTTCTGCGTAATAAAAACTTATAAAATACATAGAAAAATGTAGAAAAATCAGAAAAATAATCTAAAAATCTGGTGAGCTCAGAAAAAGTGAAGAATGTGATGAAAAGTCGGAAATTAATGGAGATCACTAATAAAATTATTTTAAAAATCTAAAAATGAAAATAAAACTAAATAGAAAATAATTAAATAAATAAAAGAAAATGTTTTTGCCCATTTTATTTGTCCTTTGCTCAACAGTTCCGAGTATGACCCCACGTATTTTCAACTTTCATGAGTTCAAAGCATCTTTTCTAAGTCGAAACAATCGCGAGACGCGGTATGTTTCATCACTGATTACTCTTTTGGGGAGACATTTTTAGGTGTCTACARTACATATTAACCAATTAGTTGGCAGATTAAGGCATTACAGGTCATTTTGCTTCAGTCTCTCACCCACAAGCCAATAGGCAAGTGGAAGCATTCAACAAGATCATCTCAAATGGGATCAAGAAGAAGCTAGATAATGCAAAAGGCTTAAGGGTTGATGAACTGCACAATGTGTTGTGGTCGATAAGGACTACAACCAAAAACTCTACAAGAGAAACGCCTTTCATGCTGGTTTATGGAGCCAAAGCAGTACTACCCATTGAAGTGTACGAACCTACTCTACATGTAATRATGTACAATAAGGAGAACAATTGGGAAGCCATGAAGCACAACCTAGACTTATTGCCAGAGGTCAGAGGAAATGCATTGCTTAGGCAACAAATCTACAAATTGAGGATGGCWAGGGAATACAACAAGCGGGTTATCGCAAGGTCATTACAATTGGGAGATTATGTTCTCCGTAAGATGGAAGCGCAAGGAAGAGTGTTGAGTCCCTTAGGTTTTGAATGATGACAAGCAAAAACACTAAATAGGAAATAGGACTATGAATTGTGACTATAGTTGGTGGGAACCAGCTATTATTAGTATGATGTTTCCTTAAGACAAGTAATTACTCATATGTGTTATCTATTGAACTAACTTATCTATATGCAGGGGACAGTTAGATATGCAAAGTTCCATGTACTGGTGAGGAACCAGTAGGAACTGTTTCCTAGACTGCTATGCTTTAAAGTAGTCTTATACTTGTTATTGTGCATTAACTTTGTTACATGTGTAGTAGCTAAGTTTGATTCCAAAACTTAGAGCATGAAGGCCTTTTCGAAGACATTAGAAGAAAGATGAATTGCTMCTGATTGAAGTATTCAAGGAAGGTACAAGTCTTGAAAATTACATGAAAAGAAGAAATTTTACTTTATTGTCTTGCTAGGATTTTCATGTAATGTKCTCCGTAGTATGATTTGTATGTTTTGGTATTMTAAGTGTTTATAAGTCAAAAGAGTTATGTTGTGAATTCTGGTGCAAAGCTTGGAACAGAATTCATAACATACTTAAAGTAGAGAACCAGGTTCACTACTTGGAATATCTTAGCTGCTTTATTCTAAAATGATTTTCGTAAAATATCTCTTTAAAGATTTATTTTATAAAATACTCTAAATAGCTAGATAAAATAAGTGTATATATTTTGGATACCATAAAACTAGGGGTATTTATCTTATTCGATTTTATTCTTGGATAAATCGAATAAGATAAATACTTTCAGTAAATCACATAGTGGCTTGTAGATCAAGTTTGTGTGATTTATTGAAACTTACACTTACTTGTCCATATTCCACACAACTCTCTCACATATCAAAATTAGAGTTTATTTTTGAGAGAAAACACTTAAGCACAAAATCCTACATCAAGTCATATATAAGAGCACTATAGAGAGTAACTTATTCTCTTAATTAGCTTTCAAGAAGTGASATAAAAAGAGAGAAAAACTGCTATTATTAAAGTGATCAACAGAGGGGTTGATTGCTAGGTGAGTGTTTGCGAGTTCAAACACAAAGGGCTTACGAGTGTAAGTCGAGTGCACATTCAGAGTCGGGTGTGAGGTGTATTGGTTCCCGGAGTAGGGAAACAGTATGGAGCGTGTTCTTTGTTTTTCGAAGTAGATTAATAAAAGAACATAGGGTAGGAGGACGTAGGCCAAAGTTAGCTGAACCTCGTTTAAATCTTGTGTTTCTTTTATTGCTTTACTTTTAATCCGCTACTTACAGGAACCAGCCCAACTGGTTCCTCATACAATCAACAATAAGGAAAAGTTGACTAAGGCTATCAATCACTCAATTCATCCCCCCTCTCGAGTGCTCTAAAACCTTCAAAGAGCAAAGGAACAAGGCAAGCTTACCTAAAATTGGGAGGGTCCTTATCGGATCTGTGAAATCCTTAGGGATGGAACCTACAAGCTTGAAGCCACCGATAGGAGAAGACTACCAAGGGACTGTAATGTCAACAATTTGAAGAAGTACTACATATAAGGCCAAGAGACGAAATGAAATTATCATTCTCTTCCTTGTAATCAATTGGCCATGAGCCAAAGGAATGAAATGAAATGAAAAGAAGCTACGACTTTTAATTCGTCGACTATCTTTCATTTGTTTTTCGCTATTTTATTCTTAACAAAGATGTCATTTACTAGGGCAAAGGTCCCTAACAATAATGATAGAAAATAAGGACTAAGCCCCAACTCGAAGACAAACCAATGAACGAACCAAGTTTCCGAGGTTTGTGAACTAAGTAAAACGACTCAATAAGCTAGGGGCATCACCCTTAGAAACTTAGTAATGGCTAAATCCAAGGGAAAAACCATGTAAACACAAGGACTAAGTCCCAATTTGAARACAAACCGATTTAACAGTCCAAGTGTCCTAGGTTTGTGAACTAAGTAAAATGGTTGATAGGCTAGGGGCATTACCCTTAAAAACTTAGTAATGGTTAAAAGTTGAAGGGAAAAACCCTGCGAGATTTAATGGTTTAAACTGGGACATGACCCCAACAATAACTGTAAGGCTTCACCCCCCTTCGATGGGGTTGACCTCAGCTTCAGTGTCATGGAATTGAGCCATGGAATCCGCATGTGAATGCGTTGGATAACGTGGATAGGTGTCGGATCTAAGGAATGCACACCGGTGCCTAGATAGGTCGCGTTATCACGCGGTACAGCCCGAGAACGTTGCGTGCTCAACAGCTAGTGCAATCGCCCCGACAAATAGGTCAGTAACCAAAGGGGGTTCGGGACAGGTACAATGAGGAATCAGTGACGTCTTAATATGGCGCGGCCGCATGTGCGCCGTCCATCTCGAGTCTGCATTGTAGGTCGTGCCTATAATTCATAACAATGAATCAAGAGCCTGATGGAAATTGACTTGGAAAAACTGCAGTAACTCTAAAAGTGGGGATGTCGTTAGGGTTGTGGGTGTACCGATTAGTGATACGGCTATGAAACAAATCATAAGCCATGATAAGGTGCGATCGAGCTTTATTGTAGTTCAGAGTATGAAGAATGGGTGCCTAAACTCTCGTCCATTGTGATATCGCCACGTTAATGTGCACAAGCGACGTTCGATTCCGGGGTCATCGGATTAAGACAATATACAGAGTGTTGATAGAAATGTACAAACGAATATGAAAAAACAACAGGTTAGTAAGCAGAAATATACAGTGTGTCCTCTCCGTTGTCACTGCGAAATAACAAATGTTAGAGTAAAACTAAAAGGAAACGCCTTGTTGATTAATTGCTAATCGAGACAAGTAACCGGCGTTAGTATTGACAATAACAATATGCATATTATGATAAATTGTGACAATATGATGAAAATGAAATTGAACGAAAAACAATCCACAACATTACATAGATGAGTTCAAGCGAGTGGTATGTGTCGTACAATGTGTGGATAAATTAAGATGATAATATCGAACGGAATAAATTAGTATCAAATTAAAAGTGCAAAAGGAATAAAAAAATAATCAAAAGAGATGTCTTGTGAAATCTAGAGTTATAACTTGATTTCGCTCGTTGGATCGAACCAGAATTGATGCTAAACTGCAAGATTATGGTCGAAGTGTATAGAGAGAGGAGAGTGAGAGTGTGAAACGCAATTTAAGAACTTAAGTTAATAAGACGTATGGTCCGTGGTCCGGAATGAGCAAAGCACGTATTTATAGCACAGATAGCTGGAAAATCCAAGCGTAATATCGCCAAGGCTTCGCGTAGAAGCCGCTGCTAGCTGAGAATCAACCATAAATATTAAAAAACCCCAAAAATAGAAAAGAAAACCTAAAAATTGAAAATAGATTTAAATAAATAAAATAAGAGAGATATTGTGCGTCGAGTCCTTTATGTCCTTTGCTCAATAGTTCCGAGTATGTCTCACGGTATTTCAACGTTTGTGAGTTCAAAGCATCTTTCCTAAGTAAACATAGCGCGAGACCGCGGTATGTGTCATCACTGATTACTCTTTTGGGGAGACACTTTTTAAGGTTCTACAGAACCCCACTTTGACTGAGTCTGAGAGACGATATGCTCGTAGACGAAAGTCCAAGTAGCATTCGGACGGAGAGCAACTAAGACTGCTACTACATCCTGTCACCCTTTTTTTCGCCGCGGTACGCGTCTTTGCAAAACAAAGTTAGTTTTACCTGTAGCGTGTCCGTGCGGTCTGAGTCTCGAGCGACATATCTCGTTCGCTGACGGAGAAAGCAGACGCATCCCATTTCCGAGGAATGAGTATTGACTAGAAAATGATTAGCACTAATTACGGATTAAGCGACTACCTTGGTGAGACAAGGTCTGTTTTAATGTCAGAGAAATTACATGCAATGTGACCTGTAACTTGTGACCTGATAGAAAAGGCAAATCATGAATTAGAATTTAAAAGAAAGTCGAATTTGAAGAAAGGCTTGTCTAGCTCTGGTTCTAGACATAATTTGAAGAGAGCATGAATTTGAAAAGCGTCTTCTAAGTCTGACTAATCATATTGAGTGAGCCTTTGAATTTGAAAAGGTATGTCAGGTCTGGTGCAAGATCATGAATTTGAGAAGAGTCCTTTGAATTGAAAAGGTCTGTCTAGTCGGTTCTAGACACTGATTTGATGAGCCTTGAGTTTGAAAGGGTCTGGCTAGCTGTTCTAAAGATTTGAGAGACGTCTTTGAATTGAAAGGGCGTGTCTTAGGCTGGTTCGAGAAACATCGATGTGAGAGGTCCTTTGATTGAAAGGGTCTTGTCTAGTCCTGGTTCAGACAGATGAGAGAGTCTTGAAAAATTGAACAGGGTCTTGCTAGGTCCGGTTCTAACATGATTTGAGGAGTCTTTGAATTAAGGGCCAATTAGAAAAAGTGCTGCTTGAAAGTACTAGAGAAAGGTGGCAGGAATATGTGTGGGAA
The DNA here is from genome assembly GCA_008642245.1 of Bassia scoparia. Lineage (NCBI taxonomy): Eukaryota > Viridiplantae > Streptophyta > Magnoliopsida > Caryophyllales > Amaranthaceae > Bassia > Bassia scoparia. Next base: position 93,766 of record SNQN01001000.1, read on the forward strand.
GCGGCGACTCGATTGAAATGACACTGAGATTGGCTTGAGTGAAATTGACTTTGACCCGATGAACATCGGCGAGAACAGGTGACTTTAAATGAAAGTGACAGGTGCCAAGCGAATTTTTCATGATTCCACCAAATTGATAGCAATAGAATGAAACACAGTATAGGCCTTAGAGACAAGAAGCCCCCAAATGGAAATTAAGGCCATGAATGACGACGAGCCCCCAGCGAGGCTTAATGAGACTAATGTAATCATACTGGCTTAGAAGTCAACCATAGGAAGGTGGAAGATTGTATGTGAGAGTCCCCAACAAGATTACTGAACCCAAAGTAGCGTGCTTCACTGCTTTGGATTGAGTCAAGTCGAGTCCTGAAGGTGACCAAAGAAGGTAGGCTAGTCGGCGAGAAAAAAAAAACGGGGTCAAATTGTGCTAGGGTCCAAAGATGTGCTTGAGCAGGTTGGCTAATAGATGTCAAACCATGCGAGTCGATGTCAGTCCTAGACGCAAAAACATTATCAAATTCTAGCAAGTAAAGACTCAAAAGGCCTTCCACAATAAGTACTGTCAAACCTGAGAAAGCTCCTACGTATCCTGACGGAACAAACCACCGTAGTTCGAATGAGATTGAACAATGCTCGTGTGAAGGGCTGTTGTGGTTGTAAGTGAGGCTGTGTTTGAGGTTGAAAATGCCTCGACGATCATAAGTAACCCATGGTGCGTCAGGTGGGCTTTTTAACCTTTTATTTGATCTGGCTTGAGTTTGGATTGCAATTTTGATGACGTTTAAACTGGCATTGAACTTGGTTTTTGCTTTTTTTTTTTTTTTCTTTGGCTCATTTTAATCTTCCCTTTTCTTTCTTTCTTTTGCACTTGTCTTTCTACCACCGTGTGGTCAAAGGTTAAGTAGATGTGGTAAATGAAGAAAGATAGCTAAATGATAGTGTTTTGTGGCCAAAGGGTTGCAAGGGAATTTGACCTTGATAGACGAAGGCAGGAAGGAAGAGATTTGTGGAGCTTAAAGAAGCTCTCTTAGGGTCATGTTCAATTTTCAATATTAAATTAGTATTAATAACCAATGGGCAATGGATGTGAGACTTGCATAGAATGAGAAAATAAAATGCCAAAAATCAACATGAATCACTTTACTTTGAACTAAAGCTAAAAAAAATACAGGCTATTGTGAGCAAGAGACTAATGCGAGACGGCAAAGAAAATGTTGAAAAGAACATATACTAGTACAAGGAAATCTAATACCAATCTAAAAAAGCCCGAAGATCGATGACCACCCACGTCCTTGGGGTGACTCCATGGTTAAGCAAGGGACGGTGTAATTGACTTATCGCTTCGCTGCCAGAGTAACTGGGAGCACCATCTGCAACCAGTCATAATCCTATGCTTCAAACGAGGCAATTCTCAGTGGTGTGGCTCCTTCCATGTTGGAACTTGCAATAGGCATGGATTCCAACTTGAGATTTCTTATCATCTGAAGGAGCTGGAGTGGTACATAGGAGCAATGAACTTCTGCAGTTAATAGGCAAAGGCCTAGCTTATTTAAGTCCAGCCAATTGAAAAAATGCTCCTTTCGTGCTCCTCGAGGCTGTTGCTTGAAGAGCGGGATGGTAGTAAGAGTTGTCAGTGTAATGCTGACTGATCAGTGTGAAAAAAGAGGACAAGCCTTCTGTAAAGCCCCACCTTACCCGCTTAACTCTGGCTTGACCATTTCCTCAACCTAGGAGGCCAGCCTGTAACCCAATAATGAATCAATCGGTTTGAAACGTGATGCTCGATACGTGCTGAGAGGTTCTGTTGACTCATTTTATCGACTATTCTCTCATTGGTCGATGGTCATTTTGAAGCGGCTTCCCTCCATCAAAGAAAAGTAGAGAAAGTCTCATTCGCAACTTTGTGGCCTCACTTCACAGGAACCGATAGGAAGCTGGGAAATGTACCTGTAAGCGTTAAGGAACGCTTGATTGATATTTCCCATCATCGAGCTGGCTGATGCAGGTCTGAACCACTGGATGATGGGTGTCAAAGTAAATAGGAACACCGAAGCGAATAACTCTTGCATCCTAAAACATTGAGTATATTAATAGTGCGGAAGACATGTCTCTGGTTCTATCGGTTTCCCTTGAACTTGGGCAAATCAGTGATGACAAACTCTTAGAAGTTGCCTTAAATCTCTAACTAGCAACACGAGGCCCTTGGAACTGAATTTCGGACATTCTCAGTTGACCAACTCTTCTAGTTGCTGCCACCCGTTTTTCCGTCGCAGCTTCGGACGAGGATGTTCTCAGATTGTCTTCTCTCCTATCAGATTCGAGAGGTTTTTCCTGGGTCTCTTTCTTTCATTCCCCATATGCTGTTTCTCTTGGCAAACAATCAGGCAGAACTCACGACCTTGAGCTTTTCTAGAAAATCGGTTAAGCTTTGTCGATGTTTGCCCAAGGAAAGCTGATGAAACGAGGAGCGGTCGGGCTCTGGCTTCTGTTACTTTGCAGCCGCCAAGGACAAGTGTGGAGCTTGCTAATCTTGGCTGAAATCAAGAAATACACTTTAGAACCCGAAACAAAAGATGGTCTACTTGAAAACTCTAAGAACTGAACCTAACTCAGTCTTAAGGTTATGGACTTAAAGGAACTGAACCGAAACGGACTGAATGGCTAGACTTCATCTAATTTAAGGTGCTAGACTGGAGAAAGGTCAAACCTAAGATGGGCTTTTCAAATAAAAGACCTCTTAGACCTACGAGCTACGGGAGCGAGCTACTGAAATTGAATGGCCGCTACATTGAAACAAAGTTCCTAGGGTTGGAGTCTATGATAGAACCTAAGTTCCAGTTTAAGGTTGTAAATTGAAGTTGAAGCGAACCTATTCAGAATCAAGGATCTTGGCTTTGAAATTGGATGAACCTAATCAGATTAAGGTTCTGAATTAAGATTGAAT
>SNQN01001001.1:0-25929 GCA_008642245.1 Bassia scoparia
TAAGTGAGTAAATTGGTTTGTGTTTCAATCAATGTGCTTGTTAACTTGTGACTCTTTGTTCAGTCCAATTTCCTTTACTAAGCCCAGTCCCTAATCTATGGTCAAGACATGAATCCATTAGGCCATTTCAATCCCATTCATTTCAAACTCCTTTCGACCTAGAATCTGGCTTAGGTTCGATTCCAGTCTAAGAGTCTTAAATCTGACTTAGATTCGACCTTTTTGAACCTTAACCTAAATTAGTTCAATTCAATTCCAATTCAAGAACCTTAAACCTGAATTAGGTTCAATCAATTCCAATTCAAACAACCTTAACCTGAATTAGGTTCAATTCATTCCATTCAAGAACTCGAGTCTGAATGAGTTCAATTCAAATTCAACCCAAGAGCCTTGAATCTGAATTAGGTTCGCTTCAACTTCAACTTCTAAGACCTTTAAAAGAACTAGTTCGATCTCAGACTCAGCCCTAGGCCATTCAATTTCAAATGGCTCGTAGGTCTAAGAGGTCCTTAATTCTGAAATAGGCCCATCTTAGTTGAATCTTTTCGGTCTAGCACCTTAAATCAGATTTAGGTCTAGCCCATTCAAGTCTACTTTCTGAGTGTCAGTTCCTTAAGTCCAGAACCTCAAAACTGAGTTTGGTTTGTTCTTAGAGTTTCAATCTTTTGTTTCTAGGTTCTAAAGTGTAATTTCTTGATTTCAGCAAGATAGCAAAGACTCGCAACTTGTCTCTGGGGCCCAGAAGAGTAACAAGAAGCCAAAACCCGACGCGCTCCTGATAAACAAGACACTTCCATGGCAACATCGAACAACAGCTTAACGCTATTCTAGAAAGCTTGAGTCTGTGAATTCTCGCCTGTGATGCCAAAGAAAGAGCATTGGGAGCTGAAAGAAAGAGGACCCAGGAAAAAACCTCTCGAGACTGACGGGGAGGAGAGGACGATGCTGAAACACCACTTCTCCTCCCAAACTGAGACGGAAAAAAGGTGTGAGCAACTTGAAGAGTTAGTCAAAGAATGTCCGAAAATTCAGTTCAAGAGCCTCGTGTTGCTGATATTGAGATTAAGGGCCAGCTCAAAGAAATTTGTCATCACTGATTTGCCCAAGTTCAAGGGAACTGAAGACCCAGAGGACCACTCCGCACTTTCAACATCTCAATGGTCCTTAAGGGAATGACAAAGAGTATTCACTTCGGTGTTCCCTATTACTTTGGACACCCATCCATCCAGGTGTTCAAGACCCTGAATCAAGCCAAGCTCGTGATGGGAATATATCAAACACGAGTTCCTAAAGCAGTACAGTACAATTCCCAGCTTCCTGTCGGTCTCCGTGAACTAGAGGCCACCAAGCGGGTGAGAGAGAAAATTTCTCTACTTTTCTTAATAGGTGGAGGGAGAAAGCCGCTCAATGACCAATCGACCGAATGAGGAAGATCAAGTTCGCCATGTCATCGAAACCTTAGCCCAAGTATCGAGAGCCCCTCAAGTTTCAAACCATTGATTCATTACTGGGCTCTACAAGGTGGCCTCTAGTTGAGGAAGATGTTCAAGCCCAGAAGTCTAAGAGGTAAGGTGGGCTTTAACAAGAAGGGTGGCTCCTCTTTTTCAACACTGATCAAGTCAGCCACATTACCAATGACAACTCTTCTAACCATCCCGGCTCTTTCACACAACAGGCCTCGAGGACCACCAAGGACATTTCTTCCAATTGGCATGACTATTGACAGGGCCTTTGATAGACTAACTGACAAAGGTGCACTTGCTCCTATTGGACCCACTCCAGACCCTTCAGATGTAATAAAATCTAGGAATTGGAATCCCAATGCCTATTGCAAGTTCCACCAAGGAAGGGGTACCACACATGAATTGCATCGTTTTGAAGCACAGGATTCAAGACATTGTTGAGATGGTCGCCTCCCAGTCCCTCCAGCGGCGAAAGATAAATCAACATCCAACCAACCCACTTGCTACCATGAGTCACCCCAAGGCGTGGGTCATCGATCTGCGCGGTCTTCTCCAGATTGAGTCTAGAGTCTAGTCCAAGCTATCTAATCTTTTCAATTCACTGTCTTTGAGTCTATGTAGTCTTTTAAAATAAGCCATGTATGTTCAGTTTCATTCAGCAATAAAATGATTCATTTGTTTTGGCAATATTATTTTCTAATTCTATGCAAGTCTCAACACTCATTGCCACAATTGTTTAATCTAATGCTGATTCAATTATTTAATTTGAACAATGCCCGAGAGAGGCCTTCTTTCACAGCTCCACAAAATGACCCCTCTTCCATTCCCTTTGTCACATCAAATCAAAAACCCTTGCAACCTTTTGAGCCTCAAACACTATCAATTAGCCTATCTTTCTTTCATCACCCATATCTACCTAACCCTTTGACCAACGGTGCGTAGGAAAAGACACGTGCAAAAGAAAAGAAAAAAAAAGTAAAATGGGCAAAAAGCAAAAAAGCAAAACATCAAAGTTCAATACAGTCACCAAATGCAAATCATTTCAAATCCAAATCCAAAGTTCAAAGCCCAAAACAAAAAAGCAAAGTTTAAAAAGCACACTGCGCACCGTGCGTCACTTCATCAAGCCTTTTTCAAACCCTCAAACCACAGCCTCACATTACAGCCACAAGCCCTCTCACACGAGGCATTGTTCAAATCACCATCAGAACTACGGTGGCTTGATTCCGTAAGGATACGTAGGAAGCCTTTCTCGAGTCGACCGCATCAGCATATAACATTAAATCGTTTTGAGGCCTTTTGAGTGCTTTGACTTGCTAAGAATTCGATTATGGTTTTGCCATTTTAGAACCTCACATAGACTCATGTTTGAACCAACATCATTGGCCCACCTCGTATCTAGCCCATCTTTGACCCTTATCACAAATTTGACCCTTTTTATTCTCGAACCATAGCCTATTTTGGTCACCTTCAAGACTCATTGACTCATCCCAAAGAAGTAAAGCCACCTGACCTTTGGGTCAATACATCTTTTTGGGAACTCATCCATACAGTCCTATCCACCTTCCGTAAATCACGTTGTCTCAAAGTCTCGCTGGGGTCGTTCATCTATGGCTCCTTAATTTCTAGTTGGGGGCTTCCTGTCTCCTAAGGCCTCTTACGTGTTCAAGTCTTTTGCTATCAAGAGGAAATCCTGAAAAGTCACTTTGGCACCTGTCTCTTTCCAATCAAAGTCACTGTCTCGCCAATGATAAGTCAAGTCACGTCCAAATGTCACCTTCTCTAAGTCACTCTTCAAATGACACTCTTCAATTGGCATCTGGTACTAGGATTAGACTCCAGTATCTCCTTTCATGTCTAGAACCAGACTTAGACGAGACTCTTTCAAATATATGTCTAGAATCAGACCTAGACAAGACACCTTTCAAATCATGTCTAGAATCAGACCTAGACAGAACACTTTTAAATCATGTCTTGAACCAGACCTAGACAAGACTCTTTCAAATTCAAAGACTCTCTCTAAAACCAGACCTAGACAAGACTCTTTCAAATTCAAATTCAAAGACTCTCTCAAATCTTGCTCACAACCAGACCTAACAAGGCTCTTTCAATGACTCTCTACACCATGTTAAAACCAGACCTAGACAAGGCCCTTCCAAATTCAATGACTCTTGCCACTCTCTCAAATCAAAGTCACAAGTTACAAGTCAACATGGCATGCAAATTTCGCTAGACATAAAACAGACCTATGTCGTCACCAAGGTAGTCCTTAATCCTGAATTAGGGCTATCATTTTCAGTCAATGCTCATCTCTTCGAAAGCATGGGACCGCCTGCATTCCCCAGTCAGCTGAACGGGGAAATGACCGCTCAAGGACTCAGACACATACAAGCACATCAAACCGCATGGGACACGGCTACAGGTAAAACTAACCTCTGTTTTGCAGATGACCGGCAAAAAAGGGTAACTCAGGGTCGCAGAATGTCTTGAGTTGCTCTCCGTCCCGAATCGAATACTTGCTTTCGTCTTACGAAACTATCGTCTCTTCAGACTCAGTCAAAGTGGGGGCTTCTGTAGACACTGAAAATGTGTCTCCCACAATGAGTAATCGTGATGAAATATACCGCGTCTCGTTTGTTTTCGACTCGGAAAGATGGTTGAACTCACGAAGTTGGAAATACGTGAGGTCGTACTCGGAATTATTGAGCAAAGGTCACTTACAAGGCAAACATATTTTCTTTCGGTTTTCTCGATAACTCAAAGGTTTTTGAAGGTTTTCAAACAAAGTCACCTGGCGTTCTCGGTGCTTTTTGTTTCTATCATTGGCGTCACATTTTTCTGAATCCGCCAATATTTTTAAATATTTTTTTCTGATTTTTCTATGATTTTCTATGAATTTGCAATGTTTAAATACGCAGAATACGCAGAAAATACGTGAATAATTAGAAAATACTCCGGAAATACGTGGAACCTTCTAGACATTCTAGAAATCCTTGCTTGGAGAGCAAGGTGTCTAGGGCGTCGAATCAGGGAATCACGAATAAAATCGGAGGAAATCAAAACATATCGAGGTTTTGGAAAATATATACGAAGTATTGAGCGTATATACGCAGGGATGAAGCGTATATACGCTCATCAGGAGCGTATATACGCCCTCAGGCTGCGTATATTACGCTCCACTATACATACGTTTTTGCCAAATTTCTTTGGGAAATGAGAAGCGTATATACGCTGGGATGAGCGTATATACGCTCCTCACCTGCGTATATAGCTCATCTCAGCGTATATACGCAAGGGTTTTGGCCTGCCTCGTTTTGCCTTGGCCTATAAATACCTCTTCTTTGCTCAGTTCGAGAGGAACGCACAATTCACGATTTCAAACCTTCACTTGACACGACTTTCAATACACTTCACACAGTCACGAGACACATCTATACACTCTCAAAACACTCAAAACACATTGGTTTTCAATTCAAAGCATCGATTCTGTTCGAATCAACAAGCGAAATAAGGGATAAATTGAGATTACTCACACAAAACCTCTCTTTCACTCTTTTTTAATTTTTTTTGTCACTTATATTCGACTAACCATTGTTATGAGTTTTAATTCATTAAAAAAATGTAGAAACTCACCTCTTAATCGTTCATGTAAATATGTAGGTTTTCTTAAATATTTTCATTGTTTCCATGGTTTGCTTGGTTTTCATTATATTATTACATATTATTATTGTCAATACTAACTCATTTGTTCTCTCTATTAGCAATTCAATCGAAAGGCATTCCTTGAGTTTTATTCTAACAATTTATTGTTTGCAGTGAAAAGGTGAGAGAGACACATATACATATTGTCATGCTTACTAACTTTGTTTTCATGTCTTATGTATATATATATTCAATCACACTTGTATATTGTTAAACAAGACGGAACTTAATCGTTTTTCACATTAAAGTACAGATAATCATGGACGACCGGTTTTCAAGCACCATATTAACATGGCAAACAATCAAGTGACCGCCTTGTCCATTATAGAATCATTGCTCGTACATAATAGCAACTCACCTAGTTTAGTGTGTTTTCAAGTCAATCGATAGGCTCTTTTGAATTCAATGTTATGATTAATGAACTACAATGAGACGAGTAGAGGCCGCTACATCGCGGGCGAATTGGGTTACAGATCTGATTCGTACACATGTCCCCGAACCCTACGACGGTTACTTGATTGGACGTGGGCCATTGATTTGGCACCAATGTTTCGGGCGTCCTGAATAACCTATAGGCACGGTGGCGATCCCTCAATTCGACGACACACCCCACGCATTCACATGCGGATTCCATGGGTCAACATCCCATGACACTGAAGCTGAGGTCACGCCCTTGCCTAAGGCGGGGCGAAGCCCTACACAATCATGTTGAAATTTGTTCATTAATTGCCCTAATTTTGCAATTTTTAAATTTTGTATGTGCTTCGATATTTACTGCCTTTTTGTAATTTTCATTTTAATTAGGTTGTTGCCAAAATTTGTGAGTGTGAACATGTGGGTTGGTGGTAAATTTGAGTTGGGAGCTAATGGGAAAATAAGTTATGTTGGTGGGGGGATGTTAATGGAGAATAACTTGTTTATTGGTGAATTTACAATTGATAGACTTAGGAAGATTGTTACTGATAGACTGTAAGGTTATATGGGGTATTTGCCAAAGTTGTTTTCTTTGTGGCAGCTAGTTGACTCGGGGAAAGGTAAAAACAATTGGACAAAGATAATTCACTGTGATGCTGATGTGAAGGATTTGTTGGACAATAGAGACTACAATAATAGGATGGTTGTTTATGCCGTTGAGGAGAAGTCACGGCCCATCCCAACTCTCAAATTTAGGTCCAAAAACCCAAACTACATAACCCCAAGGTCCATTGTGAAGAAGGAGAATCCCACTAGCCTCTTTGCTGATCGGGTGAATGATGACCTTGAAGCGATGATCAATGTGGTCCTGAAGATAATGTCACCGACAAATATCCAACTTTACAGCCACAACAACATTGCATCTCCTCACAATCAAAACCCTCAACAAAAACCACTTTTCCATTGTTATTCGAGTGTTCACAGCCTACAAAATCCCAAACAACAAAGCGTTCTATAGGTGCTAGGGTATCTCCCAAAAACAAAAAGGATAGTGGTGTTACAGTACGAGTAAGGGTAAGGGAAAGGAGAAGAAGAAGGGAAATAAGGTGGAGAAGAAGAAACCAACTTTCTCCTATTTGGATGGTGCAGATTTTGATTTTCAAGAGGATGGGGGAGATAGTGACACTGATTTGTCAGATCTAGATGTTGATTTTGAGTATGGGGAGGAAGACAACAAGGAACATTGTGAAGACAGAACTGTACCAGCTGTTGTTGTTGAAAAACCAGAAGGTCCTGTCACTGCTGCTAATGTTGAAGAAGATGTAATCAACTTCAAAACTACCATTGTTAAAGAAGATCAAATCTCAAAGGAATTTGGCAGCATTCAAGGATTAGATAATGAGGTAGATTCATATCCAGAGTTTAATGTTGTAACTGATTTCAGTAGACCAATTATGTTTGTAAAGGGCCTTGTTTTTAAAAATGCTGAAGTACTTAGGGAAGCAATTAGATTCCACCTAATTCAAAATAGGTATGACTATTATTTTTTGCTTATTAGAGGAGTTAGGATAATTGTCAAGTGTAGGTATAGGCGTTCTTGTCCTTAGGAAGTGAAGGAAAGTAAGTTAAGGACTTGTGTTTGTACTTATGAGAGTAAGTGTAACTTTAAAATATATAATAGGAAGATGAAGGGTGAGGATAAGAGATTTCAGGTTAAGAGTTTGAAGCTTAATCACACTTGTGGATTTCACCACTCTACTAAAAAGGTTACATCTAAGTATTTGGCAGTGAAGTACTTAGATGAGTGGAGAGGTGATCCTTGTTGGAAGTTGAAGAGATTTAGACAAAAGGTTTATAAAGACTTGGGGGTGGAGATTGCATATGTTAAGGCTTGGTTAGCTAGAGCTAGAGCTAAATTGATTCTATATGGGAATGCCAATGAGGAGTTTGGTAGAGTTTATGATTATGCTAAAGCAATCCTGAAGTACAATCCATGTTCAAATGCCATTGTAAGCACAGAGGCTGTGGATGAGAGTCAACATCATTTTAAGAGGTTCTATGTGTGTATAACTGCAATGAAGGAGGGGTTCAGAAAGGGATGTAGACCTATGATTGGTGTTGATGGATGCCACTTGAAGGGGGCATTCCCATGCCTTATCTTGGTTGCCATAGCAAAGGATGGCAACAACAATATTTATCCAGTGACATGGGCCATAGTAAAGGCTGAAAACACTGAAAGTTGGACATGGTTCATGGATTTGCTCATTGAGGATGTTCAACACCCACTTGGTGAGGGTCTGACATTAATGTCAGACAGACAGAAGGTACATAATGTATTCCTTCTTTAATTTGATACAATTTATTTGATACTATTTTGTTATAGTCTAATGAACTGAAATTTGAATACTTGTAGGGGCTTTTGGAAGCAATGCAAAAAGTGATCCCCAAGGCTGAAATCAGATTTTGTGCAAGGCACATTTGGGATAATTGGAGGGCAAGCATTTAAGGATTACTTCTGGGCAATTTGTAGGGCTAGTACAGAAGCTCAATTCAAGGAGGAGATTGAAAAAAACAAGGCATTGAATGAAAATGCAGCAACATACTTTCAGAAAATTCCCACAAAGCATTGGGCAAGACATGCATTTAGCCCCCAAAGTAAGTCTGACATGTTGCTTAACAATTTATGTGAGACATTCAATTCTGTTATTAGGGAAGCTAGGGATAAGCCTGTTATAACTTGCCTTAAGTGGATTAGAAGGTATGTTATGAAAAGAAACACTGAAAAATTTGAGTCAATTGCTAAGATTGAAGGATAATTTGTTCCATATGTGGGTAATGTGTTGGAATGGGTTAGAAAAGGTGCTAGTAACTATGATGCACAACCAAGTAGAATGGATGTTTGGGAGGTTGATACAGACAAAGATAGGTTTGTTGTGGATCTTAAGGCACAAACATATACCTGCAACAAGTGGATATTGAGGGGAATACCATGCACTCATGTTTATGCTTGTTTGATGAAAAAAAGGGTTAGACCAGAGGATTATGTTTACCCTTACTATTCCAAAGAGATGTATATTAAGGCTTACACATCATTTGTAAAGCTAATGCCTGGGATTAGACACTGGGACAACTCCTCTACTGTGAAACCACTACCTCCTGCATTCAAGAAGATGCCAGGGAGGCCATCAGACAAAAAAAGGAAAAAGGAAGCATGTGAGGCAGTTGAGGAAGCAGAGAAGCAAGGCAAAGTGTAGAGGAAATGCTTGAATTGCCACTTACCAGGACACACTGCCAACAAATGCAAGAATCCAACAACAGGAAAAAAAAAAAAAAAAGAGAGAGAAGAAAAAGCCAAGAAGACCTCCAAAAACAAATGATGCATGGGTCGAAAACCAAAGACTGAAAAAGCAAGCAAGGGCTGCAACAGTAAGTGAATACTTGTACTCATTCATTGACTAGGTGTATAGATTCAGACACTAATGTTGTGTGTTTGTCATTGTAGGCTTATGTACCAGAAGTAAGCCAAATGTTAAGTGTTAATGTCCCTAGTACTAGTGTGCTTATGTCCCAAAATGCACCAGTCCAAATGAGTCGGACTCATTCAACATCGGCATCTGCTGCACTGGCCCAACCTATTCAGATCCCATCAGCAAAACCACAACTAACTTCAAGCAATGCATCAGCCATTCAACAGCCCAAGCCTGCTAGAAAGAAAATGCCAACAATTTCCAAAGCAAAGAAGAAGAATGCATGATTATAACTTGTTGTACTAGAATGGATAACTTCAAGCAATGTGATAGCTTAGTGCTTTTTTTTTTAGATTAGAATATTAAACAGTTGGGTTGGCTATCTATTAGTACTTATGTAATTTGGAACTCATTTGGATTTTGAATGTTCCAATTTGGAACTCATTTGGATTTTGAATGTTCCAATTTGGAACTCATTTGGATTTTGAATGTACCAATTTTGGAACTTAAGTATATCAATGCAATGAATGTTTGATAATGAAATTGCTGACCAATTGTGCAAAAGAAATAATGGAGTCAAATTGTTCCTTCATTCAATAGCAAAAGGCATTACATTCAGATGATGATAACCGTCCAAAAAAGTACACCCATTAACTGCCACCATACAAGTAAAACACAAACCTAAACAACAACTAACTAAATCAGGACCACCAACTACAATCAAAGTACCCTACTTAACCTAAAAAAACAACCCTGAAACAAACTCCCCACCATGTTCAATTAACTAACAACCCTACTGCATAGGGGAAACAAGATACAACACCAACAAGCAGAGGAGGAATGCAAGTCCAGCATTGATGAATGCTCTCATGCGTTGCCATACATCCCTACGGGCCCCACACTTGCAAGCATCATTCAACCTCTGATTCTCATCAAATAGCCTATCAAGTTGATGTTTCAGCCTCCTATTTTCACCAGCTTGTGAGTTGATGATATACCTCTGCCACTCCTCTTGGTTCTCATCAACCCAAACAAAGAACTTGCAGCCTTCCCTGTCAGTCCTCACATCAAAAAACTTGCAAGTTTAAAAACGCCTTCCTGGATTCAAGGATGTGCAAGATGTCAACACCTTAGCAGGCACCCCACATTTGCAACGAACCACCATTGCTGCAAAGAAATTTAAAAATTGCAAAATTACCGAAAATTCAAAATTGAAAATTTGAAAAACAAATACAATAACAAAGCAATTCAAAATTAAGATTTCATGAACCCTAAAAACGAAAAAAGAAATCAAATTGGAGAACAAACTTACTTGGAGAAGCAAGGAATTAATGAGGAAGGTGATGATAATGTCAGACAATTGAAGAAGAAAAGAAGTGAATTGAGGAAGGTGATGATAATGTCAGACAATTGAAGAAGAAATTAAGTGAATTGAGGAAGGTTAGGTTAAATTGTAGTGGATGAGAGGGGAGAATAAATAGACAACAGTGGGACCCATGTAAGCAAACGACACAGCTAACCCTTTATCATAAATCTGTGAAGTGGTATCGATTTCTAAACAAAATAGACAAAAGAGATATTTAAATAGAATATTTTTGAAAGGGGGTATTTATTTCAAAAGTGCACCCAAAAGAAGGTATTTATTACTAATTTTTCCAAAAATAAACCATACTATTGCTGAGAAAGTATAAATGGAACCGAATATTTATATACGAAGTACTCTGTACTTTTTTCTTTAATAGTTGCATCTAACATAAGATGTACAATATTTAAGGAGACAGAAGAGATATAGAGAAAAAAGAAACAATGGGACCCGTATGTAGGAGAGAGAGGTAAATAGAATATATTGATGGATACAAGTAATTTGATATTTTTAAAAAAAGAAAACGATGCAAGTAATAAAGAATGGAGGAAGTATATTTATTTTAACTTTTTTTTCGTAACATTGTCAAAATAGTGGTTAGTATTGTCAATTTGTTTCTTATCATTGTCAAACCAATTTTTGTTTTGTCATTTGATTTTTTATTGATATGCAATAGTCGTCCAACACATATCCCACATTTATCGGTTTCAATACATTACAAAATGACAAAAAATACTCTAAATATAGATAAATAGTTGGTTGTATTTATCAGCCAAGGGCGGAGCCAATATACAAGAAGTGGGGTCCTTTGACCCCACTTAAATTTAAAAAATTATGCATTTGTTGTTATAAAATTTAGGGTTTTGTATATATCTCTTCTAAATTTTTAGCAATTGACCCCTATAAAATTTATCAAGTAGATTTTTGAACCCATTATATATTAATCCTAAATCTGTCACTATATCAAACCTCCACACTTACAAAGGGTGTTTGGTGGAGAGGGTTTTGGTGCAAAAGGAGATATCTGAGCCCATTTAGAGTTTTGACCAATCAAAAACTCTAAATTGGGTGTTTGGTAAGAGAGAGTTTTCAAAATGAAAAGGCTAGTAAATAGGGCTTTTTAATTAGAGGATTAGGTAAGCTATAAATTATTGACTAATTTATCCTTTGTAGTGTTATATAATCTCTATTATATAAGGGAAGGGGGAGATGGTGGTGGTGTCCACCTAAGATTACCATTATACCCCCTTCCCTTTTGTAAATTACTAGAGCATGTCATCAATACATACAAAATAAATAGCCTAATCTCATGCCATTTCAAAAAAAAATGCCAACATTATCATCATGACACAATAATAAACAAAACAGCTCCTTTTGCATACAACCATCCACATCTATAATTAAGGTGTGACCAACTATACAACATTGAGCCACACGCCCACACCTATAATTAAGGTGTGGTCAACTCTAAATCAAATAACAAATAATATTACAAAAATAATAATAAAATAACAAAAAATAACTAGTGAGTTTAAATTGTCTCCTCTATCCTCTTTCTTCCGTCGTCTCTCCTCTTTTCGGTGCTCCATCATCCAATATTCATTCTCTCTCTTCAATTCTTTTGAGTCAATCATCCATATGCAATTATCAATACTCTGAAAAAGTAAGTACATATTAGAAAAAAGGTAAACACATAGATTTATGAAAAAGTAAGTAATATTAAAGAAAAAAGTAAACAGATCTTATGAAAAAAATAATAACACATTAGAAAAATAAATCGTACTTTAACGAAAAATTAAATGTGTATCAACAAAAAAGTAAGTAATATTAGAGAGAAAAGTAATCAAATCTTACGAAAAAATAATAACACTTTAGAAATTGCAATCTTACTTTAACGAAAAAGTAAATGTGTATCAACAAAAAAGTACTCCCTCCGTTTTTTTAGATGTTCCATATGGAAATGGCATGGTGTTTAAGAGTTGATTGAATTAGATAAAATGTTGAGTAAGTTGGGTAAAAAAGTTGAGTAAGTTAGGTAAAAGAGTAAATTTGTGGATGAAATTTTTTGGGAAAAAGTAATTTTGAGTGAATAGATTGGGTAAAGTAATGAAAGTTGACTTTAGAAAGGAGTAATTCATTAACGTTTGAGTAAATAAAGTAGGTAAAAAGTAAAAAAATGTTATTTTTAGATTGATTTGGAACAACTATTTGAAAACATCCCAAAATGGAAACTGAAACAACTAAAAAACAGAGGGAGTAAGTAATATTAGAGAGAAAAGTAATCAGATCTTACGAAAAAAATAATAACACATTAGAAAAAGTAAACGTAATTTAACGAAAAAGTAAATGTGTATCAACAAAAAAGTAAGTAATATTAGAACGAAAAGTAATCAAATCTGACGAAAAAATAATATTTTGTAACAAATTAGAAAAAGTAATCGTATTTAAACGAAAAAGTAAATGTGTATCAACAAAAAGTAAGTAATATTAGAAAGAAAATAATCCGATCTTAAGAAAAAATTACAACAAAGTAAATATACAATACAAATCAAACAAAAATTTTAGACGGTGAGTACAATTCAAAAATCTGTCGTGAGTACTGATTTATGTTCCGCAGTTAGGTGAGTACAAAATTTTAGACGGTGAAAAAAGTAATGGTAGTAAAAAAGAAAAGTAAGTACAAATAAATAAAAAAGTAAGTATATAATATCCAAAAAAAGTACTATACTCTGTAAACTGATAACCTCATATCAAAAGTACTACGCACTATACTGTAAACAAGGAACCTCATATCAAAAGAAAAATTAAAGAAATTAGAAATTAGAAATTTGAAAAAAAATCTAAAATAAAACCACTTTGCAATAAAACCAACAATACCCTAAAATACTTTATGAATGCCGCAAAGTGTAAGATGATGCTTATGAAGAAAAAGTGCAAAGTGTAAGACAATGTTCCCGATTTCGGTCATCGATTGCAGATTTAATTGTTCCCGATTTCGGTCAAAAGTCGTGACGGCGCATTGGCGGCGGTGTTCAAATTCGTGCGCTGTGAATGTAAGTCTGAGTCGAAGGACGATCTTCGTTGCAATTGCGGTGTTGGTGTTTGAAGGATTTCGTCTTCTCGTGGATTATTCATCATTTTTTAAGTGTAGGAGATCTATTGGATGTGGGTGAGGATAGAGAAAGTATGGAGGAGAAGAATGACGAGAGAGAAAATGAAGGAGAGAGAAAATGAGAAAGAATGTAAGAGAGAGGAAATGAGGAGTAAAAGTGCAATAAGATATCAAAAAGATGAGAATGACAGTGAAATATTGAAGTTGTTTTTTTTATAAAAAAAAAAAGATTGGTCACACCTTAAAATTAGGTGAGGCCAGCCTCATATAAAAGTTTGCCTAAACGAAAATCATCTACTCCGAAATTGCTACAATTAAGGAATACTATTGTAATGTGCAGCGGACAGAAAAGGGAAGACTAATGCAAATTAGGAAATAATTTATTGTCTTGTTGAGAAATCACCCATTATTGTTGTAAACTATTTATGTCTTTTACTAAGATGAATAATTATTATTTTAGTATAAATCAATAGTAAATCATGTGATCATAACCCATCATATTTTGCATATAAATATGGGTTGCATGAAAGCTTTGTGTGTACAATAATATAAGTAATAAAATCCTCATACTCCATTTCTACTACTTCTCTTATAATCTAGTATACTTGCTCTAGTGTTGCTACTAATCATACAAGTAAATTCTCCCAATTTCTTAACACTTTATCAGCACGAATTCATTCCCTAAGAGGTAATAATCTAAAACTTACTTATTAATTCTCTAACTTCATTACTTATTACTCATTACTCATTTAAGAAATCATTCGAATCTTCTATATTAGAAACTCAAAATGATGCTAATTCTACTTGATTTAATGCTAAATATGTTTCACCTTGTTATGGAAATATTTACTCACCTAATGTTAACAATATGTACATATGTATATAAGTTCTCATGGACTAATTTGGTATTATAATTCTATGATGGACTTAATAACTATTACTAATCTTTCCTAAGTAAAATTTTGGACACCATATATGACTTTACTTTGGACATACAAATTTTGATCACTCCATATATGACATGATTTTGGACAAACTGAAAGCAAATGAATTACCATGTTCTGCATGTTCTCTTGGAAAGTTGATAATAAGACCATCAATAACCAAAATCGTCACTGAAAGCCCTACTTTCTTAGAAAGGATTCAAKGGGATATTTGTGGACCAATTCACCTAGCATGCGGACCGTTCCGCTATTTTATGGTATTGATTGATGCCTCAACACGATGGTCACATGTAAGTCTCTTGCCAACTAGAAATGTTGCATTTGCGAAATTACTTGCTCAAATCATTAGAGTTAGAACGCAATTCCCATATTATACCATAAAGAAAATAAGAATGGATAATGTTGGAGAATTCACATCTATATCTTTTGATGACTATTGTATGTCAAATGGAATTATTGTTGAACATCTTGTTGCTCATGTACATACACAAAATGGTCTAGCAGAATCATTAATCAAGAGACTCCAATTGATAGCAAGACCACTATTAATGAGGTCAAGTCTACCATCATCAGCATGGGGATATGCCATAATACATGCAGCATCCTTAWTTAGACTCAGACCTACTGCTTATCATAAATTTTCACCATTACAGTTGGTTTCTGGTTAAGAGCCAAACATATCCCATTTGAAAATTTTTGGATGCGTAGTGTATGTACCAATTGCTCCTCCCAACGAACTAAGATGTGTCCACAAAGAAGGCTGGGAATATATGTTGGGTTTGAATCACCATCAATCATTAACTATCACGAGCCAATGATTGGTGACTTGTTCACGGCTAGATTTGCTGACTGTCATTTTAATGAAACAATATTCCCACCCTTAGGGGGGAGAAAGTGGACCCTAAGAAAAAAGAAATTGAAATTACATGAAATGCAATGAAATTATCAATGTTGGATCCAAGGTCAAAAGYCTGTGAGCAAGAAGTGAATAAAATTATTCACTTACAAAGTATTGCAAATTAATTGCCTGATGCCTTCACATATACTAAGAAAGTGACCAAATCACACATACAAGCTGAAAATGCTCCTATACTACGCATTGATATACCAAATAATGAAAAGGCTAGTGAAAATGAAAATGCTTGTAGAAAGCGTGGGAGACCACTAGGGTCAAAAGATTTCAAACCACGAAAATTGGAAAGGCAAGACGATCCAACTAGTGGAACCAATCTCATGATTCTAGTTGAGAATCTTGAAAATAAAGATGAAGTAGGAAATAAAGATGATGATGCCCCAAAGGATGAGGAAGGCATTGACAATAGCGAGACATCAATAAATTTTGTCCATTCAAGAAAACAGTGGAATAGGAAAATTGTTGTCATYGATGAAATTTTTGCATACTCCATGGCGATCGACATAGAACAAGATGAAGATGATGTCAAACCAAGGACAGTTGATGAATGTCGTCACAAAGAAAAGATTGGCCAAAATGGAAAGATGCAATCCAAGCAGAATTGAAATCTCTTGAAAAGAGAAATGTATTTGGAAGCATAACCAACACCCCAATAGGTGTAAAACCTGTCGGATATAAATGGGTATTTGTGAGAAAAAGGAATGAAAATAATGAGATTACCAGGTATAAGGCAAGGCTTGTGGCRCAAGGTTTTTCACAAATGCCAGGAATTGATTATGATGAAACATATTCCCTAGTAGTTGATGCGACTACATTAAGATTTCTGGTAAGCTTGACAGTTACAAAAGGACTACAAATGCGTCTAATGGATGTTGTAACTGCGTACTTGTATGGGACACTTGATACAAATATTTACATGAAAGTTCCTGATGGATTAAAGTTGCCAGAAAACCACAAGCGTAGAGAAATGTTGTCAATAAAATTGAAAAAGTCACTCTATGGTTTGAAACAATCCGGGCGAATGTGGTATAATCGATTAAGTGATTATCTCCTAAWACAAGGGTTTAAGAACGACCAAGTCACTCCTTGTGTGTTCATTAAAAATTCCCAATCGGGGTTTGCAATCATTGCAGTTTACGTTGATGACCTTAATATCATTGAGACACCCAGAGAACTTGAATTAACTGCAAAACATCTGATGAAGGAATTTGAAATGAAAGATCTTGGGAAGACAAAATTTTGCCTTGGTCTTCAAATTGAGCATTTGAAAAATGGAATTTTTGTCCATCAATCAAATTATACAAAGAAGGTTTTAAAACGATTCTACATGGACAAAGCACATCCAATAAGCTCCCCAATGATTGTTCGATCATTAAATGTGAATGATGATCCTTTTCGACCCCGAGAAGAAAATGAAGAGTTCCTTGGTCCTGAATTCCCATACTTAAGCGCCATTGGTGCATTGATGTATTTGGCAAATAATACTCGACCTGATATAGCATTCAAAGTAAATTTGTTAGCTAGGTACAACAATTCACCCACAAAGAGACACTGGAAAGGAATAAGGCACTTGCTCCGTTACCTCAGAGGAACACAAGATTTAGGGTTATTCTACCAATCAAAATCAGATGCTACCCTTGTTGGGTATGCAGACGCTGGATACCTATCCGACCCCCAAAACACTAAATCTAAAAATGGATATGTGTTCACCTATGGAGGAAYTGCAATATCATGGAAGTCAACAAAGCAAACACTGACATCCACATCATCAAACCATGTCGAATTGATTGCCTTGTATGAAGCAGGACGTGAGTGTATATGACTCAGGACGATGATTAGCCACATACAGGGAACATGTGAAATGAGATCTGTTACAGAAAATCCAACTTTGATCTTTGAAGATAATCCAGCTTGCATTACTCAAGTAAGTAAAGGATACATTAAAGGAGATAAAACAAAGTACATAATACCCAAGCTCTTCTTCACTCATGRTCTACAAAAGGAAGGGAAAATTGAGGTCCAAAAAATTCAATCATGTGATAATCTGGCCGACTTGTTCACCAAATCACTTCCATCGAAGAAATTTGAGGAATTAATACATAAGATCGGCATGCGTCACCTTCATGAGTTATGTTGAATTCAGGAGGAGTATTTCACTTACTGCACTCTTTTTCCCTTCGACCAGGTTTTTATCACACAGGGTTTTTCCTGGCAAGGTTTTTAATGAAGCAGTACAAAAGTCATATTATGCAATGTAGGTTGTACTCTTTTCCCTTGGCTATGGTTTTTCCCACTGGGTTTTCCTAGCAAGGTTTTAACGAGGCAACTGAAACCAAATGATAATGGAATAATTATTCAAGGGGGARTGTTGAGAAATCACCAATWATTGTTGTAAACTATTTATGTCTTTTACTAAGATGAATAATTATTATTTTAGTATAAATCAATAGTAAAACATGTGATCATAACCCATCATATTTTGCCTATAAATATGGGTTGCATGAAAGCTTTGTATGTACAATAATACAAGTAATAAAATCCTCATACTCCATTTCTACTACTTCTCTTATAATCTAGTATATTTGCTCTAGTGTGTTGCTACTAATCATACAACTAGCTTCTCCCAATTTCTTAACATGTCTTAAAATATCACTCAATATAGGTGACTTATTACTACTACTGTACATATGTATACATGTGCACAAAATAAAGAGAAACGAAAACCAACATATACCAAAAACCTCTAATCAAATTATAAGCTAAAACTAATCAAATTATAATTCTCGAATTGTCACCATCCTTTATTGTCGAACATCTTTGCAGAGAACTCAACAAGGTACATGTATCTTTCACAACTGTATTTTTGCAATTGAAGAGCATGTACTCCGAATAAATGATATAGATGTATGTTCAATTGTTGTATGATATAGATGCATAATAAATTTGTAATTAAAAAAGCATAAGCCAATCTATAACATTTTTAAAAAAATGAATTTAGTGAATTGCAAATAATGAGACTAAATAAAAAAATAGTTGGGACTGTTTTTTTAATCCCATAAAATTAAAATAAATTACTTTGTTCATTAGGAAAAAAATTAAAAATAATTATTCTATAGTATTAATTTACATCCAAAAAGTATTTCTTGAGTAAAAAAAATAACATTTTTCATTACATAGAAATTATACAACTAAATATTTCAAGTTTTTTCGATTTCTTCCATTTAACCATCATTAAATTTTGATTTTTTTGACAAAACATTTTGAAATACTTTAGACAAAAAGGTTCTAAACTATTAATTTAAATAAATTAAAAAGGGTCTACATTTTAGATTTTTTTTTTTTAAAAATGAGTATTATCAAAATCCATGAGACTTTTCATTGATTTGCACCACATAGCAAATACATTATTTAATTATTTAATCTTACAGAGCAATGCCATCCATACACTAGCAATTGAAGATACTTTAGCAGCATCAATTCATCAATCGGTCAAGGTTATATCATTTCATACACCCCAAGTCCCCAACAATTTGTTGTCAAATAATATGATGTGTGCATCATTTTTCAACAAAATCATTTGGACTTATTAAATGTGTGGTTAATCATAATTTTACAAATCTTTATCGTAATAATTTCATTTTATTCGACATTGTGAGCAACTTATTTTACTATTCCACAACAACATGTGTCCACCACATAGACTCTCATGCATAAAATTAAATTTTCGCACGCATCGCTTGCATAGAAGACTGATTTCATAAAAAGAAAGTCATATTACCCTTAAATAAATGTACAGAAATATCATTTTACGAAAGTAAAAAGTCAAAACTCTAGTTAAGTGTTACCAAACATGTCTACACATAAAAGTATTCAAATTAGCAGTCGACCCCTCTAAATAAAAAGTTAAAACTCTATCTGCTAAACTCTAAACTCCAATTGCCAAATAGGGCCTTGACATAGAGTTACAATCTGACAGATGACTAGTGGTACATGTTTGAATAATCTTGATGCCAAAAAAAAAACACCATACACTTGCTATATAAAGACAGACACAGTTGCAGACGACTAGTATACTTTTGAATAATCATACTATTTTTTTTTTTTTTTTTGTTTTTATAGGAAATGAAAATGATTGAGCAAAAGTCTTAACTCTTAAGAGCTGTCAACTCTATTAGATACAATAGAATAAAATAGTGTTATACGTACAATAAATTTGGAAGGACATATAAAAAGGATGATCAACCTCGTGGTAGGGTAACTCAATTACTCCCCGTGTATCCGTATGTATATACGAAGTACTTGTATTTAGTAGATCGAGACCGCAATAATCTACAGTATAAGAATACAGACTAGGTGTCGTGTTACTCGTGTATGTATTATCTCCTGCGAATTGTCAGCACTAAAAAATACACACCAACCATTTCTCAAATCTTCTTCTTCTTCTTCTAACCAAGGCAACAACATGCTTCGATTGTTCAACAGGTATAATAATTATAATAATGTATATTACGGAGTACTTCATTTGTATTGAAGTTGTATTTTCTTTGTGAATTAAGATGGTAATTTTATTTCTTCTTTTGCTGGTATATATATATCCAGAGATATGCTCAAGTTGATTTCCCATCACAATACAAGATTATTATTCTCAACTGCTACTGCTAATTCTACTGGAAGGTATGTTACTTATTCATTAAAGGGTTTTTTCCGTCACAAAATCAATTATTTTTAAGGGTTACTTTGTGATAAATCATCTTTTCTATGCATAATCGGCTAAAATCATCTTTTCTAGCACTTTGATTTGTTGACCACCTTTTTTACTTGATTTTCGACGTTGATTGTCGTGCAAGTCGTCGCAAGACATGCTAAAGATTATTGTCACATGCCATTCACCTAAGGTTAATGCAAAGAATTGGTGTAAAGATGGTAGACAATAACTCATAGTGCTAGAAAAGATGGTTTTAAATAATTAGACTTAGAAAAGATGATTTGTTACAAAATGATCCTTAAAAAAAGTTTTTTATCTTATAAAAAACCTATCATTAAATTTTTGGTATGTATAGTCATATGTCGTGAAAGCACTTGGAGGCTTAGAGCACTCACAATAGTGAGTGGAAAAATGACCTCAAAATGCGTCGTTTTGGGGTTTGGGAAAGCAAAAAAATTGAAAATAACACTGATTGGCGCGTCAGTGCAGCGAAGAAGATGACGCCACGCAGCCTGCTACAGGGAAATAAGTCAATTTGAAAAAAGCTAAAATCCCGACGACTATTTTCTTATAATTACAATTTCGATCGTTTAATAAAAATTAAAATAACCACCAACGGTCATATTTTTTTCCTCTATATATAAAAATTCATTTTGCTATTTTTTGACATACTTTGAAAAATAACAAAAATTTCAAAATCTTTTCTTCCTCTCATTTCCTACAAGAAAAGTTGTCAATTGCAAGATAATTCACTTGAGTAATTAATATGTAGTTGTTAAAGGATTTCTTTTTACTACTTTTGTGATGGAAAAGTGAAAATTGATGAGAAATTGGGTGGAAGGAGAGAAAGTAGGAGAGAGAGAGAGAGAGTGGTGGTGAAATATTTTTTTTTCCAATGCTAAGTGTTGTGAGGGATTATAATCCTTTTCCCCTTCAATCATATGATCTGATCAACATTGTATACAAAACTAATTAACTATAAATTTAGACGAACTTAACAAGATTATATATGAATATTTTATTTTTATTTTTTTATGGGAGAATATTTTATTCTTATGTACTTGAAGATATTTCATTTTTAAACTTTCTCTTTTCTTGTATAAAAAAAATAACGAAAATTTGAGAGTGAGGGATAGCTCAAGTGGTTAAAGATTTCCTCCCGATTCCAGGAGATCTTGGGATCGATTCTCAATTTCTCATCCCCTCTCTCATGGCTCTCTTAACACAGAAAAAAAATAACGAAAATTTGTGGATAAATACCTAATTTCAGGGTGTTTTCGAAAATAAATATCTAGGTTCGAATTTATTTTACTTAAATACCTACATTCGTCAAACCTTTCGTTAATATGAACCTTCTAACAGAGTTTGAACAAAAATGTTAATTTGATCGTTAACTCCCCTAACCCCCTCCCTTGCTCCCGTCACTACCACCCCTTCCACCACCACTGCCACCACTAACCACTCACATCGCCTTCGAATAACCCTCCACTACCACAGTCAACCTATCTACCCCCACTACCACCCCAAAACGACTGGCCAATGGCAATCTTTCTCCCCACCACCCATAGGCGGACGCAGTCCACGCAGTCCCCTTGTCCCCCCACTTTAAAAAAAATAAGAAAATATATGTTTTTTAGAAAAAATGTTTTGGAAATATACAATAAGTAAAAATGAGAGTAATAATAAATCATAAAGTCAAGTTAGCTCAAGTGGTTAGACACCATATTTTCAATATCAAAGGTCATGGGTTCAAACAATATATTTCTTATTATTATTCCTCTTTGCTTTATATTTTTACTTGTCACCCCTTTTATATTTCATTCCTACACATTTATATTTCTTTAAATATTACATCTTCCCTCATTTTAATATTTATCTCTTTCTCAATAAGCTTAAATAATTTATTGTTTTATAAGAATTAATATTAAAATAGTCTTTTAACATAAACCAAAATTGGCTATAAAAAAAATCAAACATTGTTGCACACTTCACGTGCATACAAAACTAATTTAGCTGAATTTTTTAAAATTATTATTGTCTAATTTTCTATAAAAAAAATAAAATCAAAATTTCTTGCAAGTGAATAAGACTACTTTTGCTAAAATTTCAAAATTGGCTATAAAAAAACAAAATTTTTTGCACGCTTTGCATGCATATAAGATTAATTTTGCTAAAGTTTTTACAAATGAGGTTCAATTAATTGAATATAATAAGGAACTGTCAAAATAATCACATTAATCTATTTTGCATTTTTTAAAATGTTTTTTATCCGTATATGAACGTTCATAATTTGTTCCGAGTTTTGAAATCCTGCGTCCGCCACTGCACCACCGCAGTCAATACAACACAAAACCACGATCCAACACCCACAAATTCACCCCACCATCGCAATTAGTGAAACCAGAAAACAAATTGAATCACAAACCACCACACCCAATAGAAGCACAACACGAAACCACCCACGAACAACCCCCAGATCTGAGGTGGTTTGAGTGGTGCGAGGGTCAGGGAATGAGAGGTGAGCGAGGGGTAAGCAAATGAGAATATCCTTATTCCGACCAAAGAGGTATGATGCCTCTGATACAGATAAAAATACACATGCACTTGAAGCGTCAAAGAAAATCAATGGAATTATATGGCCGGAGAAAGCACTAAAACCACACGATACATATCCTATAATACAAGTCCTAAATACAATGGACTGAAGTAACTTCCATATTGAAATACTACAGTAGAAGTGTACTCTCCTTTCTGAGGTGGCTAGATGGCGGTAGCTGAAAGGCAGTGGGAGGAGAATGTGCTGGCTGGATGGTGGTAGTTGAAAGGAAGAAGGGTGGTAGGAGGAGAGAGAAGATTGAATGGCGGTGGTTGAAATGAAAGGGAGGGGTAACATTGTAATTTATACGAACGGTGTTAATTTTTAGAGTATAAATGGTTACTATGTACTGATTTACAAAAGTTTTGACAAATGCAGGTATTTAAGTAAAATAAACTCGAATCTAGATGTTATTTTCAAAAAAGCTCTGATATTAGGTATTTATCTCCAAATTTTTCAAAAAATAATCGTAAAAAGTAAAATGGAACAAATTAAGTACTACTCCGTACAAGACAAGTAGACAACAATGAAGCATTATGCATGGAATATTTAATTTTTTGACTAAAAAAAATAAAGTCGGTTAAAAATCAAATGTCAAGAGTCTCACATAAGTAGTGACTAGTGAGTAAACATACATGTAAAAGTTACTTCCTCCGTTTCATTCTATTGGTAATTTTTGACATTTAGGAAAATATCATATTAATAGCAACTTTTATTATTTACTTTCCATCTCTAATAAACTTTTTAGTTTGAAATGATCAACTTACCCTTACTAAAAAAACTTTAAACATGATTATATATTTTTTCTCTCTCTTAATTAGTAATGACAATATTGTCTTTTGCACTCCATATACACAATTTTGCAAATTTCGCCTAAAAGTCCGAACACACTTGAAAGTTGCTAGTAAATTGAAACGGAGGAAGTATTTGATTTTTTACATGAGGAGAATGCACACATATATAATCGGGTTAATCTTGTTATAAATAATTAAACTATGTTTTGGTCCAACCGTCCGATCTATGTCTACAGATATCATTCACCAAAAAATGGTATGTTATATATATATATATATATATATATATATATATATATATATATATATATATATATATATATATATATAGGATCAATGAGAAGAATCCCTAAAATGAGAAGCGTGAGAAGCAATTTTGATGGTTGGATTTTGAATGAACGGTCAAGATTTATTTCACCAAAAAAGTAAATGTGCATAATTTTATACATGAATGTGCATATTCATAAAAAAATGCACATTCATGGAAAATTCGTGCACATTCACTATAAAACTTATGCACATCTTAGCCGTCCATCTTAAAAATCAAGGGTTAAGATTGCTTCTCACACTTCTCATTTTATGGGTACTTCTCATTGGATCCTAACTATATATATATATATATATATAGTATATATATATATATAATATATACTATATATATATATATAGATATATATATATATATATATATATATATATATATATATATATATATATATATATATAACTGTAGGACTTTTAATCTTGACCGTAGGATTTGGAGATGGACGGTCCGATTTAATCTATGTATGTACTTATTTCAATCTGGGGTACATTGAAGGTTTAAAGGGTACACGTGTACTGTCAATCAACAATAGCTGAAAGTCTTGTGTACCCCTTTACTGCTTGTATACCCCTTAAAATGTAAAATGTCCATTTATTTTGTTTTCACGTTTTCATATAACATGTGGTTTTCATTGGATCCTGACTCAGAGAAGGGGAGGAAGATGGTGTCCCCTCTTAAACTACATAATTCCTTATGAAGGTAATAAGGTATATGCATAAAATAATTAAAACTAGTATCATAAATTATGTCAATTAATACTAAATTGACATACCTTGACTCATTCTAATATGGAAAAAAGGTGATATCCACCTAAAATTTCAAAACACCACTTACATAAAGTAGTTACTAATAATTAATTTTTTTAAATAAATGAGCTAATTAATTAAACAAAAAAATAGAAAGATTATTCAAATAAAAAAACATAAAAAATGCTAAAAAATTCCTAACGGTGAACATTTTCATTTTTAAGCATTTTGAAATTGCTAACAAGCATGTATCGCTTGCAAAACAATAAAAATAAGTTACTAATAATTTAATTTTTTTTGTAAATAAATGAGCTAATTAATTAGCAAATAAAATAGAAAGATTAATCAAATATCAAAAATTTGAAAAAAAAATGCTAAAATAATTTCATAACTTGAAATTTACATTTTTGAAATTTATATAACAAAGCACGCATCGCGTGCAAAACAATCTAGTATATATATATAATCAGTTCCAAACTAAATTACCTCCAAAATCAACAATCAAACCACACCTTCTTCAATTTAAACACTAACCTCATGCCGCCGATGAAGCATCCTAACTCGAACAACCAAGGAGGGGTTCATGGTTGCCAACACAACAACAACCGTAGACGACCTTAAATAAATTAAATTAAATTAAACTAATGAACCATCTAAGTTATATTTAATCATATAAACCTTCAAAGACCACAAAATGTCAAAACATAAAATTCAATTTCAGGCAATGGGAACAAGTTGATTTCCTAACAGCAAAGAATTCACATGGACAATCTTACAGGTAAATGCTACCTTGCTCGGCGAGAAGCTCATCAATCTCTTTGCCAACCTGAAATTTTGTAGTATAAAAATAAATCTAAAACCCAGAACTCGATTAACGAAATTAGGAAGGAAAAAGGATCGAAAGTGCAAACCCAGAATTTGAAACCCACACAAGAGAAGATGTAAACCCTAAAACCCCCCAAACAACAGCAATCAAATCCCAGAACCACCATTCGAAAATCCATTTCCCCAAAATCAACACCGAAAACCCTAAAACATAAATCAAATTAAAAACCCACAATTGAAACAACCTTGAAATTACCAACTTCAATTAAAAGAAACCAAACATACAATAGACTTACCGCATGCCATAACCAGCCCTGCCGCTCATAAATTGACGACACAACATCCCATCTCGAAGAACCAAAGAGGGGTTCATGGGTCGCAAAGCAAAATAATCAAAAGAAATATGCAATAAATTGCGAGAAGCAGGCCAAAAAGAGGTAGCAATGAGAGAAAACAAAAGAGGAAGCAAAAAACATGAATGAGGATTGAAAGCAGGATGAAAAGTGTAGATGAAGGAGAAGAAGGAAAGGAAGTATGAAGATGAAGAAACAAATGGAAAA